>JASSUY010016007.1:0-11023 GCA_032466535.1 Forpus xanthops | reverse complement strand
TAAACACTCCAAGCCACAACTATAAACACTGGTGTTATCAGCACTGTTCCCAAGCCGAAAATCCAAAACATAGTGCTGCACCAGCTACTACTTAAAGGGGAAAGACAACTGCTGCTCCTGAACCCATGACACTATTCTATGATTCTATGACCAGAGGAAATGGCGTCAAGCTGCAAGGGGACGTTTAGACTAGATATTAGGAAAAATTTCTTCACCAAATAGTTGTCAGGTGTTGGAACAGGTTGTTCAGGGAAGTGGTGGAATCATCATCCCTGGAAGGGTTTAAAACCTGTGTGGATGATTCCCTCAATGATATGGCTTAGTGGTGGCCTTGGCAGCCCTGGGTAACAGTTGAACTTGATGATCTTAACGGTCTTTTCAATCTACTTGATTCTATGATTCTCAAAATATGTCTCTGAGGTTAAGCCTTTTGTACCAAGTTAGCTTATGTTAAGGTAATCTAGTCTGAATGGCTGTGCCACAGTGAAATAACATCTGGAAATAAAATTTCCAAAGTAGTGTCACTAGTTCACTTACAGCTCTAAGACCTTTTACTGACAGATTTCATCATTTTTATTGCTGCAATAATATGATCTACGTTAGAAATTCCCTTGTGCTAATATAGCAAAGACAATTTTCTTTCTTGTTGAATACATGTGGGAGTTGTGAGAAGGCATTAGATTTCTAATAGAATTTAATAATTTTCATCTGCATTGACACAGCAGTGTGGTCTTTTTAAACTACAATGAGACCATAATTCAGCTTGTACTCCCAGACAGGCCAGCAGGCTGTGTAAACCAGCCACAATATACTCACCCTTTCAAGAGTGTATGGACTTCAGCTCAGAGCAACCCCCAAGCTCAGTCATCTTTAAAGCAAAGACAAAACTTGGAACTGGTCAGTTTGTGTGGATGGATCAAATTGCTTATATTGTTAGACTCCTAAAGTTTGCAAGTTATTTATTTCTGGAATGCTATATGATATGTGATATTGCAACCAGCTATACTACATTGACAAGGAAGGAAAAAATTAGTTTGGAAACAAGCATGAGCATTTGGCTGATTCTGTGGAAACCCCAGCTCTTTAATGTGCACAGGGGGCTTTTTGTCAGTCAGTTATCTTTTTGATTGCAAACTGAACTCACAAGGGACAGACTCCAGTGAAATCATTGTCTCTGAGCTGGCTGTGAAGTAGCCAGAAACCTCTCATACAGGGAACAGAATTCTCTTTCTTCAGTATAAATTTTCATAGCTTGCTAAATAAATTATGAGCTACATTGGCCCACAGTTTCAAGATTCTTGGGCAGCTCAGTCTGATACCAGGAAATTAATGAATAATTAGGAGCTAGTGTTCCTCCCATTGTATGTTGGTGTCAAAATTCGTATTTATTTTGCTAGGAATAGGAGAAGGTCTTCTTCAGTCGACCTTGCTAGCTAGTAAGGAAAATCAAATCTCTTCCAAGGCCAAAAAAGTGCTAACATCTCTATATTTTTATGATACAACAATAAATAAATTTAATATTGCAGTTCTTCAGTTTTGCCAAATGGTCATCTAAAGCAACAATAAGAATATGAGTTCTGTGCAGTTTGTTCTGCCAATTTCTGAAGGTATCATAGAGGTTAAATAACAAATACCTAATGCTTCTACTTTGGATGGTGTTATAAAGGAAACTGGATAAACACAAGAACATAAATCAAGAAAACGTGTTAGAAAATGATGCCATCAGTTAGAAAAATGTGCCATACTAATACCTGATCTGTCCTCTTACTTGCTGAAAGTAAAAAAGAGAAAATCATTTAGCATCTTGAGTAGCCCAGGCACTGATTGATTGTATCCCATCATGCTTTCTAATGTGTCTTCTAGAATACCTTATAAATCACATGCTTGTTTTTTTGTTTTTTTGTTTTTTTTTTTTCTCTTTAAATGCTACTTTATCAATTCTCATTTGCTCAACTTTCAAAACAGAAAAAGAAACTTAGGGTCTGAGCAGTTGAGGTTTGTCTTCATACTGAAAACCTTGATTCTGTTCAGATTTCAGGTGCAGGTATAGCCTGAAGCAGGTATGAAGTCATAGAATTATAGAATCACAGAATAGTTAGGGTTGGAATGGATCATCTAATTCCAACCCCCTGCCATGGGCAGGGACACCTCCCACTAAACCATGCCACCCAAGGCTATGTCCAACCCAGCCTTGAACACCAACAGGGATGGAGCATTCACAACTTCCCTGGGCAACATATTCCAGTGCTTCACCACCCTTACAGTAAAGAACTTCCTTATATCCAATCTAAACTTTCCCTGTTTAAATTTGAACCCATTACCCCTTGTCCTATCACTACAGTCCCTCATGAAGAGAGCCTCCCCAGCATCCCTATAAGCCCCCTTCAGATACTGGAAGGCTGCTAGGAGGTCTCCATGCAGCCTTCTCTTCTCCAGGCTCAACAGCTCCAACTCTATCATCCTATCCATTAAAGATATGCTTAAAGTGCTTACAGTCCTTAAGTACCTTTGTGAATAAAGACCATTTTTGGTTTTTCAAAACACTGACATTTGGCACATGTTAGAAAATCATTCTTCAAGAAAAAAGCTACATAAAGAAAAAAAGAAAGTCTTTTCATTAAATAATTACGAGCCTCAATGTGTCTGTGATTGAAGAATTGTGCACAGCTTTACATTTCATTGCTGTTCTGTGTGTGTCTTTTAAACTTGTTTCTAGCTAAGTTACCTAGAGTTCTAATCACTCTTATAAGCCCCAGATCATGAGAAAGCTGTGAAACTCACAAACTGGAGAAGGCAATTGCACTTCCTGCCCGACTCTGCTAATCTTATGCTTGGCAAAAGGAGATGGAGAGATCTTGGGAGGTTTGGGAATACAGATATGGTGTTGAGAAGTACCTGGAATGCATGCCAACTAGTATCTGAAAAGAATCTTTAATCAATCTGGTCTTTGTCAACCTGCCAAAAATTCTTCATCCTAGAAAAAGAGTAGTCCACTACAAATCAACTTTTCCCATCAAACAAGAAAAAAGAAGAGCAAGAGAAGATGATGTAGGTCACAGGGATAGAAAGAGAGAGCACATTTGCAAAGACCAGAAGTGTAACTAAAAAAGGCTTTGGCCACTCAAGTGTTATCTACACTTCTAGTATAATTTTGAATTATTTCAGGCACTGGGCACTGCCATCTCCTTCTGAGCTGCAGTTGATTTTAGCTCTGTTTTCAAACCTTGAAAAACTGTTCAAGTTTGGGTATATTTGTGACTTCTTGTGGAAAATATCTTCAAAGCCTTTTTTAGGCAAGAGATACACCATGCATTTCTTTAAGCATAGATGCACACAGGGTTTTGAAACAGAGTTGGAATACATACGGACAGTGGAGAATATAACAACTCCGGTAGAAAGCAAACAACTCTGGTATCAGCAAAAGATTGATAATTAGGGAGTTTTACAGAAGCTATCAATCTCCTCGAATAGAGATTAAATAAATGTTTTTATTATGCATTCCTTTAGCCCATATAGGATGTAGGAAATAAGGCTGAGATGTTACATAAAATAGCAGCAGTCAAAATCTTTATCTTAGGAAACCAAATGCATGGCAACTTTTATTGTTACCTCCCCTCCCACCTGCTGATGAAATAAAACAGAGCACTACATTTCAGTTAATATTTAGGTCTAATTTAAATTGCAACCAACGGATAAGCTGTCCTTCTGAAATATAGTACTAGAAATTTCTTCTGAAAATATTCTAATGTTACATTTCATATATAGTTATTACAATATACAAGGTTTTTTAGTTTTCTGTATAAGCATCTTTTAATGTTCTCCTTATTTTTAGCCCCCAAAAATTGTTATTCATGGAATCAAAAGTCATAATGGAAAACAGCCTATTAGATCACTCTATCTTCCGTCAAAGGGAAAAGCCAACTACATAGTCAGCAAGAATGATACAGAAAAATGTAACAAAAACAAGCCCATGTGCAGCATATATAGCCACTTCTTCCAAACTAAATGACAGGGAATTACAGAGATATTTAGGATGATTGTCTTAAAACTCTGCTCTCACTTTCTAGCTAGTACGTACACAACTTTTCAGCTTCTGATAGAAATCATATCTCCTTCAGATATATACTCTTCCACCAGACTACTTGAGGGCCTTTGAAGACTGATAGGAAATGGATTGCAAAGTATTTCCACTGAGTCTGACTTTAAATTGAATGACCAAGGTTCTTGTCACGATGAGCCGTGTGGTTTTGTTCCTGCTGGGGGCTATGCAGCCCATCACACTGTAGTTACAAGTTACTAGGACATGTGCTAGTGTCACACATACTTTCCCAAGTGTGTCAGTTGTTTCTCCTGAAGCAGAATCTGGGCAAAACCAAGGTAATACCACTGGCTTCCTTATAATAAACAAAGTCCTTACAGTGGAAAGGAAAGGACAAAAGAAGAAAATATGACTGCTTAGCATAATACCAGAATAAAGTGTGGCTTTTTAATCTGTCCAAAGTAAATTTCCCTGTGAAGTAACGCCGCTCTCCGGCTAAGTTATTGTTGAAAGGATTTACGTTTAATGGTAACAACGAATAATCCTCCTCGTTCTTCACTCATCATGTCAGTGAGCTCATGTACTATGCAGGACCTAAGGCTTATTACAAAATGCTACAGGATCAGGGGACTGCAGGAATAAAGTGACTGTCAAGTTGTGCTGAAATTAGAAAAAACAGAACTCTTTTGAGTTCTCAGAGCTGCTCAAATTATCAGGACTGAAGGCTGGTACCACACATAGTGCTTGTCCACTCTCCTCATAGCAAGACTCACTGCCTTGGTTAGTATGGTATGTAAAGGAGCAAGATGGAAGTCTGAAAGTGAGGTTGAAGAGTGAGGAGCTAATTCCTCCCTGTACTGGACTGGCATAGATAACAATTGGTGCTTTATAAGTTACTGGACAAGCAAAAGCATAAAACATATGAGAGAAAAATTAAAAAATAACTTTGCTTATTTTCTGTTACTTCTCACTTTTCTCCACTCTCTGCCTCTAAAATGTCTGTGTATTCGAAAAGGTGAGGCTTATCGAAGACATATGGTGACTGCTTTCTCCAAGATCAGAGGTGATACCAGATGCATTTTGTGAACATGAGCAAGGTTGCCTTTTCTAAAAACTGTCAGATTAACACCATATTCCAGAAAGAAATACACATAAAGATGTTAAGCAACCAGGAAAGCAGCCTTTCTAGATGTTTCATGATACCTATTAGTATATTACTATTTATGTAGGTACAGTAAAAGTGCAGTGTTGATGCCTTGCTTTTTTTATTTCTCAAATATATTGTTTCACATGCAATAATGGTCTAAAGGACGGATTTCACTGTTTTGTCAAACATTAGTACAAGGACCATACACCAGAGCACAAGGAGTGCCCCTGTTCTCCCAGCTTGTGTGAAAAAGGAATCTTGTTATATTTCAGCCATTTATTATTTTTTTTTTCTTTTTTTCCCCTTGGTGTCATTATGATCAATTGGTTTTGCTATCTGCATCTGGTCACAGTAATATTAACTATTCATATTAGCCACACACAACTGGATGCACAGAGGTCTGTTGTCATTCTGGTAGAGAACCTACTTTCTTAAAGGTCTGTGGTGCAAATTTCCCTAGCTGAGTAACATCTGATACATTTTTGATGCTCTTGATGGTCCCTAAGCAGTTCCTTATATACAGACATCCTTGTCATAACTGACACGCTGGACAGCATGTTTAACAGAGAGACAAAGGATTAAAACAGCACCACAGAAGCTGAACTTCAGCCCCTTTCTCTTCTATCAGACATATTCTGCAAGCACTAAATTCTACTTAAAAATCAAAATAAAATGAAGAAGTCTTTCCACACAAATCCTTCCATTATGGGGAGGATTGATCAGGGCAGTTGAGTGCCCCGTGACAACAGTAGCCCACAAGGCTTCCTGATGGTTATATCATCAGGCCTCTGCTGCTCTATGCTGCAAAGTCAGCCTTTCTCCTGCTGAGCACCAACATTGAGAGTGATTCATTGAACACATCAAAAATAAAGGAAGAAGTCAGGGAAACTAAACTTGAGGAGGTAGAACAAGAGAAATGTCAATATTCTCAGCACCACTCCCTAACAAAAGACCAAGAAGAATTACAATTAGCTATAAAAGTTAGGTCACTCTGGAAGGAAAATAAAAATACTGTGAATCACTTTTTCGAACTATCAGAACTTTTATATAAAAATGATAGATCTTATGAAGAAAAGTGCTTTTAAAAAGATATTTGCATTTCTGTATCAAAAGAGTCTGAAAATCCCCCTTATGCTAAATGAAAATTCTATACAGTCATAGAATCATAGAATGGTTTGGGTTAGAAAGGACCTTAAAGATCATCCAGTTTCAACTAATCTGTCACGAACAGGGACACCTTCCACTAGACCAGGTTTTTCAAGGCCCTGTCCCACGTGGCCTTGAATACTGCCAGGGATGGAGCAGGCACAACGTCGTTGGGCGACCCGCTTCAGTGTTACTTGCACTTAAATTCCTTTATTAATTTAATCCTTTTTGTGCAAATTTTCTGTACATGTTTTTCCCTCTAAATTATAAATGCATTCATTTATGATATTGTGAGTGCTGGAAAATATTTCATATGTTTCACCTAAAATATTCACAATATCCTCAGCTTGAAAAAATTGGCTTTCACTGATCATATATTCAATCACAAGATCCACATTAAAAATATTGTGAAGGGTATGAATAATGGTGCTAGATTGAAAGAAATATTATTCACAGAGTGTACGGAGTTTGTTCAAACAAGCATCTGACAGAAAGCAAGACTAGAACTCAAGAGTGCTGTGATTTAGAAAATCAATAGAAAAAAAATCAGGTAAAAGACATACAGAATGAACACCAGATAAATAACAGATTGAAAATACAGGCGAGAGCTCAGATAAAAAATAAACAATAAATAATATGAGCAAATGCACAACTACAGATGATACAGAAATCTTACCCACAGTGAGTTAATCTCTGGATAGCATTTTTTTTCTTAAGTATGTGTTTGGAGAAAATTGAACTATCTCAAGGAGGAAGCACAGTTGCATGCTAACAGTATTAGAAGAAAATTGCCTGAAAGTGAATGCAAGTACTGAGAGAAAGTGAAATGTGAGTTGTTATATCAGCTAAACTAAAAAATTGTATAAATTCATGGTGGTTTGAAATGTGGAAGTATTTGAACTTAGTATTTTATTTTCAGTTATTCTGAAAGGCAGAATGAACCCACAGTACAAAGCAAGAGAGATGTTATAAGGCATAAGTGTGTACATTGTTTAAAATAGTAAGAAGTGGACATTGTTTGCAATAGTAAGCAGCCTTAGTTGTTTGCAGACAGTGACTTGAAAGTTTATGAGTCAGCAAGGTACCATTCTCTATGCAGGGTGAGGAGCAGCACTTTTGTTCCTCTCTTAAAATTTTACTTCAGCCTGAGAAGCTGTAGTGCTGAGACAGAGGACTTGCAAATAACTTTGGAGAAGGCAAGCTGCCACAGCCTCTGCAGGCATTGCAGGCAGTGCTCATAGTCAGTCCCCAAAGGCCGTATTAAGGAAGGTAATTACTGAAGTTGCCAAGATGACAAGGGAGATGCAGAAGTCACAAGAGCCAACCTGGAGAAGACCCTGAGGATTCAATAGAATGTACAAACATCTGTCACACAAAGACCTCCAGGGAGAGTCACATCCAGAGTCCTTCAGTCTCATATGAGAAATGCTGAGCAAGCTTATATGGCGCAGCACCAAGAAAACAAGGTTTAATTTGAAAGTCTAAGAAAAATTTTGAAAGTCATCTCTCAGCTGCAAGGTTGAATATCTCCTAATATGGTAATGTCCTCATCATAAAGCAACTTTTCAACAGTTCTGCATGCCATAAACCCTTTCTTAAACTGACACAAGCCCCTATCACTTTCAGGACACAGAAATAAATTTTACTTGATTGAAGTGCAGATGTGTATGCATGGAAGCTAGATCAAAACCCAAAGTGTGTATAATTATTTCAATTCAAGGAATGAGGTTGCCCTATCTTAAACTTTTTCAGAAGCTTTCCTACAATCATATAGACAACGTTTGAAATTATATCTCTACATAAGTTTTGGACCAAACCTTTCCAGCAGCCCATTGTATATGCATTATTTCAGCTTCCTTAAGGACTGATGAATTGTTAAAGAGAGAAAATGTATTGATTTCTATTACTGCATTTGCTACACATGTCGTGCAAGTTATGTCTATGAGTTATTCATACATTGTATTTTCACTAATTGCTTATATGCTCCTCCAAATCTGATAATTTGTTTTTGCTTCCATTAGGGAGACTGAAATGTTTTAAACATGAGCACAACAAACATTGCATGACAAATATCAGACAATGAATTACCCTTCTTCATCACCAGTAGATGAAAAATTATTTTTTCTATTACACTTGAAAAATGTTGGATTTATCAAGGCAAACATCTTATGGAATATTTTTTTCAAAAAATATTGGAACACTAATTTGAAATATGCCTTCTGTGGTACAGCTTATATAAATCAGTGTTGCTGACTGAGGGTATTTAAATAAGTAGAAACGCGGCTCTTCAGATCTGGTAAACTCAAGTTTGATTTCATTACAATCACATCTTATTCTTTAAAACCTTTCAATTCTTTCACCTCAAAGGATAAGATAAATAAGCTGCTTGACATGTCTACCCCTTTTCTTTAGTATAAGCGTTGTAATTGCTTGGTATCTAGATATGTCATTTAATTGATATTATAAAAAGGGAAAGTTTTGGTCTGTGTGTTGTTCCACTTACTTCTGTTTAGCCAAAAGAGGAGAGAAATGACAAGAATGAGACATGGATTTCAGTTTCTGCATGTGCACAGGGCAGATCCTCAAATAGGGAAGTTCATAAATATCCATTGGGATAAAGCAGTAGGAGACACACATGACTGGAGTATACTCCTACTGGCATGTACTCGCTCCTAGAACAATCTCATCTTTGGTTTCTTTTGTGCACATCACAGGTGCCAGAGAGCAATGCCTTCATGTTGGAAGGAATGTGTTTTTATAGAGCAGCATCACTCCAAGACACTCTTTTGCTACTAGGTCATGACATGGTTTGGCAAATTCACTTGTTTGTAAGGAGATACTGTTCATCACTTTATTTGCTGTAAAGAAATCAGATAGATTATATGTTATAATCATAGAATCATAGAATGGTTAGGGTTGGAAAGGACACTAAGCTCATCAAGTTCCAGCCCCCCTTCCATGCACAGAGATTCTCCATACTAGACCAGAATTGACTCGTAGAGTCAAGATATAGAAAACCCATCTTTCTCAGTGGGTGAAAATTATGTGACAGCTTCTCTCATAAGGGAATTTGTTGCAACAGTCTTTGCCAATATGTTAGCTTGTACCTGTGATAGTTGAAGTTGCTGCTTTACCAGCTTCTTAACCTCTTAGAGGTAGCCGAATTTTGATGCTGATGGAAGGGAATCCAGTTTATAAAACACTATAAGATCATTTGTGTTGAAAGATGCCATATAAACATGATTTAAAAAAAAATAAATGTACTGCAAATTATAGCACAGCTTTGATTTACATTACTTGAGGGGATTTAAATGTTACGTTTCATACAGTCACTTAGACAATCTGGATGTTGCAAGACTTAGTAGTCCCAGAGCAACAAAAAGCCAAAGGGAGAGAAAATTAAAGGCCTATGATTTTTCTTTCTTTCTGTCTGAGGATATGGTTCACCAAAACCCACATTTAGAATAAAAGGGCTTCTTCATTGCCAGTCGTTTGAGGAAATAAAAGCAATTAAATGGCACATTGATTTTAAATTTCCTTCTTCTGCACTTCAAGTGTATCTCCTCTGGGAACTAACAATGAAATATTGTTATTTTAAATCCACTTTCTAGCTATGGTGCAGTGCTTCACAGACCATGCTTGCTCAGTGTTACGCAAGGTGGAACGCAGCAAATTAAGCTGACCTCATATTCCCCTTTAGCAAATAGTGAAGAGTGAGGTGCTGTTTTAAGAATTGTGTTTGGGTTAAGTTAGGGACAAGCAGTTCAGGTACCTTAAATGTGCTAAAAAAAATTGTTGGAACAGACCTTCTAAATAATGTCAAGCACTAGACCTGAGCTTTTCTCCCCCATAGAAGGAAAGTGGCTATACAAATCCTGCCTGGAATAACTGCAAGGCCAGAAGAACAGCTACATCCAGGCTGTAGAAGACCCCTGTCACCCAGCAGCCTGTCTCTGACAGCACCTAAGACGAATTAGGAAAAAGTACAAAATTGTGTAAACTACATGTAGATATTCTCCCAGGTTCCAACAATTTGCAGCTCATAATGGAGCCAAAGGTAATTTCTTTATGTTTAATAGTCTTCAGTAGATTTTTTCATGAATTTGAGTAGTCATTTCTAAATCACATAAATGTTATAATATTAATAAGTGGATCACACAGTGGATAAACAACTGACTGGATGGACACATTCAAAGAGTTATGCTCAATGGCTCAATGTCCAGCTGGAGACCAGTAATGAGTGGTGTCCCTCAGGGATCGGTATTGGGACCGGTCTTGTTCAACATCTTTGTCAGAGACACGGACAGTGGAATTGAGTGCGCCCGCAGCAAGTTTCCTGATAACATCAAGTTGTGAGGTTCGGTTGATACATTGGAGGGAAGGAATGCCATCCAGAGGGACCTTGACATGCTTGTGAGGTAGCTTATGCCAACCTCATGAAGTTTAACCATGCCAAGTGCAAGGTCCTACAACTGGGTGGGAGAAATCCCAGGCACAGCTACAGGTTGGGCAGAGATGAGATTCAGAGCAGTCCTGCAGAGAATGACTTGGGGGTGCTGGTTGATGAGAAAATGAACATGAGCCGGCTTCGGTGTGTGCTCTCAGCCCAGAAAACCAACCATATCCTGGGCTGCATCAAAAGGAGTGTGACCAGCAGAATGAGGGAGGTGATCCTGCCCCTCTACTCTGCT
>JASSUY010016003.1:0-33975 GCA_032466535.1 Forpus xanthops | reverse complement strand
GCTGAAAATCCATAACACAGTGCTACACCAGCTACTGCTTAAAGAAAAATGACTGCTGCTGCTGAACCCATGACAGTCTTGCTGCCTGATTTTTTGAAATCAGCAGAAGTTTTTCCATTGGTTTCAGTGAGCAGTAGTTGGTAGCAAATAAACAAGAGCAGGAAACTCAGTGAAGAGTAAATATTTCAGTTCTAATACAATAGAATTACTCTCTTTCCTTCTTATAACCAGGGTTACGTATTATCTTCACCCTCGATGAAGTTACCTTTATTCAGAATCTTGTTTTTTACATAGAAGCTGCCTACAAAGTTGCGGTAAGTAATTTGTATGTAAACCACCTGAACACTGCTTAGATGTGGGTGGGAAATTATTTATTGATGGAGAAGGAAAATACAGACTTTTTCTTCCATAAGATAACAGAATCTGTCCGTACTTTGCACTGTAAGCAGCATTTTGGAGATGGTGGGAGGGCTGTGGAAGATTAACTGCTGCCTGCATGAGGTATACTTGTTCTATCATCATGATGGGTTTTTTTTATTGATAATTAAAAATATTTCCTGATGTCACATTAAAATCTTATGGGCCTTTCTAAAAAGAGCAAAGTGTTAATGAACTTTCTGGAAAGCGGCATGTTGAAGGGGCACAGAGATGCATGTGCAGGGGAAAGGGTAAAGGGTTTTATGTACTGTGAAGGCAGTGATTCATGGCTGTAGATGTGGTCCTGCTGGGATATGTTTTTATGTACTGCTCTTTAAACCCATGGAGGAGCTCTTTAGAGACTTGGAACATTTTTGTTTTGTTTTGGTTTTGATTTGTTAAGGCAAGTAAACTGATTTCATGAAGGGGTCTGGTTTTGTTGTGGGACAAGAGAGGAAAACACCGGTTTTGTATATAATCATGCCATTTTTTTCTTAACGATTTTGCAGGATTATGGAATTTGGGAACGTGGTGATAAGACAAACCAGGGCATCCCTGAACTGAATGCAAGCTCCGTAGGGATGGCCAAAGTAAGAATGTCTTCCTAACACCACCTTCATGGCTGTTCTGTCATGCCTGATGGCTCCCTTTGCGTAGTCTTCTTGGCCACTGCAGTAATTTTGTATAATAATTTTTGTTTGGATGTGATTTAGTATTTTTTAGTATCAAATCATTGTGATAATAGCTTTCATTGAAGAACCTCAGCACAGTTGTTCTGAGCATTGCAAGAAGGGTACCAGATTGATTGAGCCATGAATCTGATAAACTCAGAGAAATGCAGTCTCATAAAGTGGCCTCTGGTTTTCTGTCCCTTCTTAATTCTCCAGCCCCAGTATTATATGCGATGTTTTCATGGTAAAATTAGGTCAGATGTAATTCCTGAG
Source organism: Forpus xanthops (assembly GCA_032466535.1). Taxonomy (NCBI): domain Eukaryota; kingdom Metazoa; phylum Chordata; class Aves; order Psittaciformes; family Psittacidae; genus Forpus; species Forpus xanthops. The sequence continues at coordinate 32,614 of JASSUY010016003.1, read as the reverse complement.
AAACAGCAGAGTATCAGTCTAAGAAATTATTCACAAGTAATTTAGAAAAAAGTATGAGTAAAAATGTACTTAAAAGAAAGTGATATTTCTGGTTCCCCTATAGCACAAGGTCACGGAGGTACTAGATGAAGCTCAGAAGGCCATGAATGTAAATATGCAGTCGACACCTAACTTTTTACATGATGCCTGGGTGGCTCACACAAGCTAATTGCCATTAAGGTCAAAGGTATAGTAGCATTTCAGCAAGATTTGTTAGTTACCAAGACCTTGGTGGCTGCAAGAGAGAGTAACTGCTGGTCTTGGCACCAGTTCTGTCGAATAGTGGTGAGGCAGTGTCCACGGAGGAGGTTATTCCTTAGATGTCCGGTATGAGTGGTTTTGCCTTGAATATTCTGGCATGGGTTGCTGTGGTCTCTGCATGACTTCTGAGCACACTGATGTCAGGATAGTGTGCAGGACTGACTGCACAGCTTTTCTTCTCTGTGGCTCTGAGTTCAGTGAAAGTGCTGTTTGGGATGAGGACCAGGGGAGGCATGCTGGTGGCACTGCTGAGGAGGTGTAAGGTGTATGCTTCTTCTTTAATGTGCCTCAGGGCTTGTCCTCTCTAGCATTTCTCTCCTGTAGCTGCTTTGTGTGGCTATCTGTGGCAGTAGGAACTCAGAGCTTGTGCCTTTGAGTGAATCTCAGGTTTTTTTCTGCACCTTTAAGGCTGCCTATGGTCCCAGCTATCAGTTCCTCAGTGGGCTTTTCTGCTGCTATCAGGAAAACCTACTGCTATAGCACTCTGCTAGAGAGACAGTCTATAGAGCCAGTAAGCCCATGTTTGTGGTGGAAGAAGAAACATACACTTGCACCTCTGCAGAGACATAAGGCAAGTTGTGCTGTGCAGTCTTTGTCAGAGATTGACATTACCTTGAAGCTGCCGGGCAAAAATGGGCATGAAGCAACATTCAGTGCTACTGCAAACCTGTGAATATGCATTTCAGAGGAAGGTTCTGCTAGCCTGGCTATGGCTGGCTTGTCCTGTATCTCTTCTTGACACATTCCCTGTGTGGTGGTGCATGCCCCACTTCTTCAAAGCCAGGTTTTGTAGTCTGCTAGGTTAAAGTGGCAGTGTCCAAATAAAGTCAGTGTTTGGGCTGCTGCTGTCTTTGCTGGGCCAATGCATTGTGGCCAAGGGGTATGAGATGTGATGATTCACCTGTTGACATAGAGCATGCTGTGCCTCAGTTGGCTCTGGAGAGAGCAGATGTCTCATTTCTCTTTCCATTGAAAGTGGTACTATCAGAGAGAATGCAGTGCTTTCTTCTTAGGGCAGTGGCCTCTGCTGATTCTGGGTTTCCTTGAGCAAGCCTTCCTCTTTGAATAGCTGTTGGTGCAGGAGGAATTGAAAGGCCACTGAATGAGAGTTATTTTGAATTACAGCATTTAATACTAAGTATTTTAATGTTTAGATATTATCTCAGTGGAAGCCCAGCTCCCCATTGTTTTGCTTTGCCTTTAAATTGTAAGAAGGATCACCAGCTCAGCAGCCGTGTATCTTACTAGCAGGAGGACAGAAATACTGTTTCTAAAGTATTGCCAAGCATCTCTTCGAAGATGAAGAAATGTCTGTGAGCAAACTTCCATCTTATTTTCCTTTGGAGGATAAGTGCTGGTGCTAGAGTGTATACTTGGCTAAAAAGGTATTTAATGATTTTTGGCTGTTCGTATTTTTTTGAAGGCCGCTTTGGAAGCAATTGATGAACTAGATCTTTTTGGAGCTCATGGAGGACACAAATCAGTGATTCATGTTCTTCCTGACGAAGTAGAGCACTGTCAGGTAAACAACAGTGTTCTGTTTCCTTTGCAGGGGCAAACTCTAACACCCTTCTCCTTTCTGTTTTTAAATGAAATCTTGATTAACTGAACCAAAAACAATATAATAAGAATGACTTCAGACTATGCTTTTCACCCTGTTTCTAGCATATCATGTGAAAGTGTTATGAAGATTCTCATTCTAACTCAGTTAAAAATAATTATGCAATGAGTTTCCTGTCTTTGCAAATACTATAGTCTATTCCATTTGTGCTTGACATAGTCTTTTGAAGTAGGTAAATTGTGTTACATCTCTTTTTTCTGTTCTTGTTTTGCTCAGTCTATTCTATACTCCATGTTGCCAAGGGCATCCACATCAAAAGAGATAGATGCTGGCCTTCTCTCTATTATTTCTTACCCGGCTTTTGCAGTGGAGGACCTAAACCTTGTTAATGTAACCAAGAGTGAAATCATATCCAAATTGCAGGTATGGAATTCCTTTATTTTTATTTTTCGATGGTAAAGAGAAGCAGAACCTCCTTTCTTAACCAGTAATCCTAATTAGAGAAGGGTTACCAGACTTAGTTCGTCTGTGTGGGGAAGAGAGGAAGGAAAACCCCTAAGGGACTTTTAAAACTCAGCACATACTTTCATGCTGATGTTAGTCTGTGAGAGTACGTAAAGTTTTGTGTACCTTTGTCTGTCTTTACAGGGCCGTTACGGCTGCTGTCGCTTTCTCCGAGATGGTTACAAGACACCCAGAGAGGTACATCTGATGTGTATTTCAGTTAGGCATTAGGAAGAATTGTATTTCTTGCTTATAGACATTTATTGTGTCATTTACATGAAGGGGTGAAGTTAAGACATCTTTGGATTTGGATTTTGGATTTGGAGCCAATCCAGATGTTCACCTGAGAAATTACACATATCTGAGGAGGCTAAGGGTTTGAAAATCAATTATTAATAACAGAACTTAATTCTGTAAGAAATGAACCCTTAGATATGCTTGTGGTGCTAAGCAGGAATGGTGGCTGACGTGTTGCAGAATATCTTTGAGCTGAGGCAGAGCCAAGATTATGTGGGTGACACCTTGATTCTGAGACTGGGAAGGGTTGATTTGTCTAGGGAACAATTAAATGAGTTTGAAACTGTGAAAAAGAAATCAAGAGTCTGCGTGGGAACTATTTCTGGTGTTTTCATTGTTTTTTTGGTTGTAATTACTTGGATAAAATAAGCTGCTATTATGCTTGGAATATGAGTGACTAATTTAGCACTGTGACTAAACAAGTATAATTGAATTTCTAGGATCCAAACAGATTGCACTATGATCCTGCTGAGCTCAAGCTCTTTGAGAATATTGAGTGTGAGTGGCCGGTATTCTGGACATACTTCCTAATTGATGGAGTATTCAATGAGGATAAAATTCAGGTAAGGAAAGAAGAAATTACAGTCAGTGGAAGTGCAAAGACATTTACCCATGGTATTTTGTAGCTTGCTGCATGTTTATTTTAGGTATCAGTTGGATACCACATCAGCAGGATGGGAGTAGTCGTCAGCCAATCTTATCTTCCTGGGGAGCTGGTGATTTGGTAGCAACTGCAATGTCATGCAATATCATGCAGACTGGAGCCTCTGCCAAGTTGAGTGGCTCTTTTAGCTGCTGTGATCAAACTGGGCTGAACAAGGTTTATTTGCATGGTTCTGTCTTATTTCCAATCTTGGTACTTCTTTCCCAATTACTTCAGGATGAGACCACCTTCTTTTTCCTGCAACCTCTGTGGCTTGGCTGCTGAAAACAAGATTCGCAGTACTTTTAGTCCTTCTGTGTGTTGAGGGAGATTTGTGGCTGGATTAAGAGGAGCCATTTCATTTTCGTGAATTCGCTAAGATACTTCATGTCTTTACTGTGTCAAGCATCCAGCGGTCAGGGAAGCTAAAGTGATTGTAGCCTTCCGAAGTTTATAGTGGCACCTGGAGAATATTGGTGAATTGAAGAGTGACATATAGCCAGCATTAAATGCATTCATACCAGGACTTCTGTAGATTGGTGGCTTGAAGGAAGTAAAAAATTATTGTGACTTTTAAAATCGCCTGGTATGCGGATTGTTAAACATAACCCCTTAAAAATAAAATGGCATCAGAAACAAACCAGCAAATTTCAGACCCAAAAGCGTTCTTTATGTACCAGATGTTGTAAATAAAATTAAATGCTTGCTGAGACTAGAAATGTAAGTTGCTTTCCTGAACCCAGGAAAACAGTGTGGTGGAGAGAGAAAAATAACATTATTTCATGAGGGGGAAAATCAGAAACTTTACTGAAATTTCAGTTATGTCAATAAAATACTGCTTCACAAAGCAGTCTCTAGAACTTAGCTGAATTATCTGGGGCAGTATCCTTTGCGTATTTCACTTGGAGAGGGATAGCAGAAATAGACAGGTGCTGATAGTTTTTGAAAACAGCTTCCCAGTAGGTAAAAGCTTGTAATGGAATGGTTAACAAATGGAACAAAGTAAGTGATCTGGTAAAAGGAGCATTAAATATTCTTTATTTCGCATCAGTCTGGTATTCCTCGGTGTCATACACATAACACAAAACCAAGAGGATTTTCTGTTCAGTTAATGTCAATAGATTTAAACAGTTAAAATCAACTTTTAAGTTTTCCCTAGGGCAAATTTTTAAGTAAATCAGTTAAATTGATTTCCCAATCCTATGAAGCAGAATTCAGAAAATCATAGACAAATGTGCATGGCAAAAAGCTAATAATTTATGCACCTTACGCTTCTGTGGATATTAGCAGTCCTGGCATCCATGTCACTGTATTGTCATCCATTGCAAATTTCGTGTAATATTTATTCTTGATAGGATTGTGTCAGAAGTTTGTACAGCAGTGATGTGTTATAGATTAAAGATGTATGTTCATGTTTCTGAGGCTGAGAATATTGAGATGTTGGAACAGTCTCTGAGAGTTTGAACCCTGATCTTCCATCAGCAAGTTGTGATTTTCCACATTCCCCCCCCCCTTTTTTCCCCCCATGAACTTTCAGCAGAAACATACTGCTGGAAAGTACTAAAATTTTACAGTTCTGATTATGCTGACCTTAATGTAATTTTTCACTCTCTTTTAAAATATTTTTAGGTACAAGAATATAGAGAGGCTCTGGAAGGAATACTTATTAGAGAGAAGAATGGAATAGTGCTAATGCCTGAACTGTACGCAGTGCCTCCAGAAAAGGTATTGTGAAAATGCAGCATCCACTTGAGTATGCAAAACATAGATACCAAGATGAGTGTCAGTTTTATTGCTGTCCTGCAGGTGGTAAACCTAAACCAGCAATAAAAAGACTGCTGTACATTTAAAAACTGAAAGATCTGTCACAGCTCCAACTGATAAATGGTAAACTTTAGGCTTCCAAATGGTAACAGATAATATTCCAAGTAATATTCCAGATAATATTCCAAAACAGTGATGTTCCAAATAGTTGGGAATCTTTGTGACTGTGGAAATATTAGTGCAAATCTAAAGTTTTAAATCCTTATAGCAAGACATAATATTTAAGAAGTGCCAATGCTGACTGAGGAACTGAAGTTCAAAGAAGAAATAAAGCATAGACTGTCCTGCCTGTCTAGTCTGTTGACTGATTGTGCTCTTTCTTTTACGGAGCTTGTTTGTGAGGGAGAAATTTGTTTCAGAGAGGTGGAATAGGGTTTAGGCTGTTTTTTTTTTTGTTTGGCTTGTTTGTTTTTTTCATTTGGTTTGGTTTTATTCTACCCTCTTCCCCCCTATCTCTTGCTATTACTATTTACCTGATTCACCCACTATGACAGAGAAATTCAGATGAGCTTGTGTGCTCTTCCATGCTATTTGCCTTTGTATCCCTCCCTACCAACTTATTCCTCTGCTCCAGACTTCTCAGTCCTCTCTCTCTAAGGGTATGCAGCCCCCTAGCTTGGTCTGAGTTCGTGCAAGAAGTGTTGACAGCTGATGTCTTGCTCACAGATCTGAGGTAGAAACACTGAATTGCCTTCCTAGTGGTAACAACCATGTAAGAGTTCACAGTCACCTTGTGAATTTTGTTATGATGATGATGATCTGATGAACATGCCAAATAAAGAGGGTAGATTTTGCTTGTCACTTACGATTTTAAAGTGGGTACTGTAAAGATGTTACCAAGGAGGACTTTTCCTCCACCTTCCTTGACCTGTATACTGCAAAAGCAAAGCAGTTTTTCTAAATTTAGAAAATTCTACTTTTAAGCTTTTCATTGACCAGTCTTGTTAACAGAGGAAAGGTAGAACAGACTTCATTTCTGGAAAGCACCTTTACTTCAGGAAACTAGGTAGACATCAATGAAGTTCAAGGGTCATCTTGCAAGAGATTGGAAAGCAGACACAAAATTACCTACAAGCTGCCTGGGGGGAAGGCAGCAGAGGCATGGTGAGAAGAAAGGGGAAGTGCTAACACCAAAGCTGTAATTACACAAATAATACCCATTTGCCCTCCAGCTTCAAAGGGTGGGGTGGTGTACGAAAAGGAAGCATAGTTCTTGTTCCAGAAAATGTACAACCTTCAAAATAAAACCAAGAAATCTCAATGTCAGTAATAGTGGGAGGTTGACCATAGTTTTTAAATACTTCCATGTAATTGACTGTCTTCAGAACTTTATGGTAATTTTTCTTGCTTATGCTTTTGTTTTCAGGTGGATGAGGAGTATGAAAATCCTCACTCGGTGGATCGTGTCCCAGTGGGAAAGTTGCCTCATCTTTGGGGCCAATCACTGTATGTCCTTAGCTGCCTGCTAGCAGAGGTAATCGTTTATTGTACCAGTAGGTGGGCTTATATGTAATTTTGTTTTAAAATGGCTTGGGTTTTAGGAACAGTTTGATTGACAGGTAGAGGACAGTGTGTCTTCTAGTATGAAGATGTACCTGAGCCATGGAAGGATGAATGAGCTTTCAGAAGCTTCTTTTTTTTCTTGTACGTAAATATGCAATTGTCTGTTTTTAATCAAGATGAATAAGTTGTCATAGGGTTAGGCTACAGGAATATGCCCAGGCTGACTTGGCTGCCCCAGCTAGGATTTGGAAGTTCTTGAAACTCCACTAGGCTGTGCCTTACTCTGTGGCATAAAGTGCTTACGGAGTTGTCCCATGTTAACCATGGACTTCTTAGAAGAACCACTGAATAGAAAAAAAAAATCACTGGCCTGGTGAAATTGTGTCATTTGCTGAAACTCTAAACCAAGAAATCTGAACATGCAGATTGTGTCAGTCATAACCATTTTCTTGCTGTCGCTAAAAGTATTGCAGCCATTGTTTTGTTGGATATACTACTTAGTGAACAAGTTGGATAGACCAGGCATTAAGTCCTGTCCTCCTGGTAAAATCAGAAGCCTTTTACTTAATTTTTGTTTCTTCCTTTTTCTTGCATTTATTCTAGGGATTTCTTGCTGCAGGTGAAGTTGATCCCTTAAATAGGAGATTTTCCACTGGACTTAAGCCTGATGTTGTGGTGCAAGGTAAGGGGATTTTCTGAACATCCTGGGTAAATTGAAGCATGTGATGGTGAAGTCTGTATGTACAGGAACAAAGAAAGACATGATTAAAAATAATGTGCATTTTGCATTGGTTGTAGATGATTTGATGATACTGTGTGGAGAAAGGGGTTATTTGCCTGGCTGCCTTTTTCCAGAGGGAAGATCAGGTTTAACAAAAATTTCATTTTTTAAATATTTGTTAAAATTTTAAGACCTGTTGAGATTGAGGACAGCAATCTGAATCTTGCAGCAAAATGGAAAATCTTGAATTCTAGAAGGGGCAAGGACTGCAAGAGGGAGCAGGACTAGTAGCAGACAAGTCAGTTAAGTTTCTGAGCAGCCCTTTTCTGGAGGAACCAGAGAGCAGTGAGTGGGAAGGATCTCTGTATACAGAGATGAGGCAGACAGACATCTGCCTTTTGGGTGATGCAGGGAGTGGCTTCTTTAGTTAGTGCTGGAATAGCCAAAACCAGAAAATTGAGTAGAGGGCAAGCACCTGCTGATCAGGACTTAAAGGCTTTTCGGGGGCGTGTACTGCTCTGGTAAAGCAACCAGCTCATTTTGTCAGGAGCAGCCTTTGTCAGTGATAGTGTGGCCTGTGCAGGTTCTTGTTCTTTCTAATGGTATTTGTTTTCTTTTATGCAGTAACTGTTTTGGCTGAATCTAATCAAATTAAGAGTCTCCTGCAAGACCATGGAATCAATGTTCAGAGCATTGCTGATATCCATCCACTCAGAGTGCAGCCAGCTCGCATCCTGAGTAACCTCTACACCATGCTTGGTAGGTCTTTGAACGTGGAAGCCTCTCTCTACTGCTGTGCAAGGTTTGTTTATAAGGGTGGTGTTTTGTTGTTTGTTTCTCTCAGTTTCTTTGATTTAATTTTTTTCATTTAAATCGTTTTCTGATTAAAAATATATTGTTTTGTGCCAAGAAACTAGAAAATTAGAACTTCTGTCTTAAATAAGGGACTCCAACAGGAAAAAAAAAGTTACATTAGAAAAAAGTGTCCAAAATACAAGTTTTCCTGTGCCCTAAAAGTTAGACAAGAGCTGACTTTTATTTTTCAGGAACTACTCGCACAGAGAAACTGGCTTTAGAAAAGATGCCTGGAAAAAGACACAAAAAAGCAAATGTTGAGTACTTCTGGTTTAATTCTGGAAGTAACAATGCAGTTGTTATTCTACCAGCAGACACCTGGGAGTTTTTCTGCTCTGAGCCAGGGAAGCTGTGCTGCTATTAAGATGTCTTTGGGTTGTCAGGTTCTTGCTAATGTTCCTTCCAATCCTAAGTTGAGTTGAGCTGCTGAAGCACTGTGTGTTGCAAACCGAGAAACCTTCAGGGCTTTTCTAAATACAGGACTTCAGACATATTCCAGTTTCTCAGCATTGGCCCTAGAAGCCTGTTTTCCTCAGAGCTTGGCAGTTATATTAAATACTCCAAAACTCCAAATAGTTCTAGTTGTTGAAAATATTTTGATAACTGTCTCTTTTCATAATTCTTGCTGGAATGAAGGTGGTCTTGGTGGAAAATTTGTTACGTGCATTCCTAATTGAACTTGGTTTTACAACTTTAAGGATGCCAGCAACTCGTAACTCAAAATTGTGGATGTTACTGCACAGTAAAATTGAGATAGGGTAAATCAGCACTGGTACATTCTTTTGCGGTGTGGACAAGGGGGAGCCATATCACGTTTCTCTGTCAGTCAGGAGCGTGTTCCTATGGCAATGTGGTTACAGATAATTCTGAGGGAGAGCATGAGGCTGTTCATGGGGTAGGTTTAGGGCTGGGTTTTTTTTGTTGTTGTGGTGGTGGTGGTTTTTGTTGTTTGGATTTTTTTTAGTTTTGTCTGGAAGTTGTTTGGATGTTTCCAAAGGGGAACTTATTTGGAATGTGAACTTTACTCTCCAGTAAATTCCCTTTCCAGTAAGGGGGAATTGCAGGTGCTGTTTTGGGGAGAGAGCCTGTCTCTATCAAAAAGAACTTTTTACAAATGAAACGTTTGAGGGCTTTGCTGAGCCTTACATTTATTTTGTAATAATTCATAGTAGCTTTCTTTCAGTAGTGGGGAAATGAGTGGGATAACTTAGCATGTTGGTGTATTGTTTTGAACAGTGACTTCTCTGGGGATTTCCACAGTGGTATTTTCTTCAGGCAGCTGGCTATTTGGCTTATATTCCTCAACAGGTAGATTCAAGTCAGCTTCTGGCTGGTGGAGAAGGAATGCAGTGTGGAGTATTCCCAAACTCTACTGAAAAAAAGTGGAATTTATTGGGCTGATAAAAAGAATGAAGATCTGTCTTTGTATTTGGATGTACTTTGTATTTAGCCCTCAGTGGGCAAGACTTTTTAAGGATTTACAGTGAAAGTGCTGCAATTTCTGTTGTCTGTTGATGGCCTTGTTTTTGAAAGGGCATACCTTATGTTCTTTTGGTAGAGAAACTTCAGGTGCTAATCAATGCATGTAATTAAAAGTCTCAATCCTATGGTTAGTGAAACCAAGATTTTTATTTTTAATTGGGCCTTTGAATGCTCCAGCTATTATTTTGGTGGTTGCAATGAAATGGACCAATCTGTAGCATCTCACTCTTTTTACCTGTCTTCTGCCTTACTGATATCAATGAATGATCTCCTTGTCTAAAATGGTTGTTGTGGAAAACACACAGGAAATGTTAGGTGAGACCATTTTTTTCTTTCTCTTTTCTTCACAGGCCGGAACAAGAGCATGAAATTAAGTGGACGGCCACACCGACATATTGGAGTGTTAGGCACCTCCAAGCTGTATGTGATAAGAAATCAAGTATTTGCTTTTACCCCTCAGGTGAGCATTTTAAGCTGATAGGGAAATTACTGCCTACTTAATGGCTAATTGTTAGTGTAGCACTTAACTTGTATATGCTGTCACTCAACTGTAGGTAGAACAGGGATGATAAAGCAGGTGTGCTTTTTTTTTAATAGCATTGGATGATCAGCATGGTAGGAGTGCTGATAAATTTCCCTTCTGTCATACAGAGTCTGGCTTCTGATGTAGGAGAACACAGCAAATCAATAGTACAAAGTTGTTACTGAACTCTGCCTGAACCAACATTCTAGCTAATGAAGCAGTTTCTCCAGAAATAGGTCACTTAATGTATCTTCCTACTGATTGCCTTGATGGAAAATTTGGTTTCATGTAAGTGTGCGAAGTACTGTGACCCCCAAGAGACTAAGATGTGATCTGTTCATTATAATGTTGAAATGGTCAATAGGGCTGACAAGGGAATGTTCTGTCTTTATTTTTCTGAATTAATGACTTTTATTTGTACATTTAATGAAATATGACACACTTATTCCTATAGGCTTATTCTGGCAGTTGGTACTAAAAGGCCAAGGGGTCACCTACTACAAACATGCAACTGGAGCAGGATATAGAATGCTCACACCCTCCTATATAGATGCTTGACTAATGTAGTCCTTAAATTCCAGTGGAAGACATGTTCAGTGGATTCCATAGATGGCTTCTGCAGTCCTTCATGATGTCCAAGCAACATCAGATATACTGCAAAAAATATGGATCCACCTGAAATCTTGCCATGTATCAAGTACTTACTGACTTATTCCAAAATGGCATTTGTCCTGCTGAGTTAAACTAAAATCCCTATAACATTTTCACTTTCCTTTGTAGCTAGACTTTTTCTCCTAACTTTTTTTTTGTTGAGGGGGTAGAATTAATATTTAATTTCACCTTCCTGAAGTTAGCATTTAACTCATCTATGTTGATCTTGACAAACGTCCACAAATTCTGTGGTTTTTTTCAGTTTGTATTTCATCCTGTTCTCTAATGAAAATATTGATTAAGTGTGGGCCAAAGGCTGACCCGGTTAAGATACCTTCTCATTCTGAAAAAATAGTTAATAACTACTTTGAGAACAATTTTTCAAGCAGTTCTGCCTTCTCAGATATTTTTTTTCAGCTCACTATTGTGAACATTTGAAAGTTGAGAGATGTAAGCCATTTCCTTGCACTTACCATCTGATTGCTCCCAAAGAAGGAAATTGGACTCATTTGCTGAGATTGTTTTTTGTTGTGATTTTTTGGCCATCTTGCTTTATAATTTTGTAAGCATCTTGGCATTCTCAAATTGGCTTTGTTTTCCTGTGCTTTCAGGCACTGAAATTGACTTGACTGGTCTATGTTATCCTGGCTCTTTGTCTTCAAAGTGTGTTTGCTTCTCTCTGGATTTCTGAGACTTGTTTGTCCTGAATTATCAAAACTACTTGCAAGTGGCTCTGGGATTGTTTTGTCTAGTTCCTCAAGTTTTGTGAAGTAATTCCTCTGCACTTTGTCATGTTGAATTTACATGCTCACCCCTCCCCAAGACCACTGTCTTTCCTTAACTATCTTTGTGGCTACTTTGTCATGCTTTCCATTGTTTGTCTACATTTTTTAGTTTCCAGCTCCTAAAATAGCCAAATAGTCTTACTTGGCTTTCCTCTGTAGTGGGAAAAGCACACTGTACCACTGTACATTTAACGTACCTTTTTTTGCGCAGTAAATACTAGCTTTTCTATATTCAGCTTGACTTTCAGATTGTTCCCAAGAGACATACAGGTACCAGTTCCCAGTCCTCAGCAAGCACTTCAGTGTATTTATTGGATTTGTTGCTATTGTTAGCTTTTTCTTCCGCATTTAGAGTACTTCCATCTTCCAGACCATAGGTTACTGTAATTCATCACTGGGAAGATTCTGCTTCATGGGTGTGATTACTTTTTATTTGTATGGCGTACTTCTTTAACAGACAGCCTCAAAGTGTAAGAAAATGGTTTCTGCTGAAGCATGGAATTCTTTTTCACATTCACAGGCCTTGTTAGTTTAATTTATGCATTCTTTGTCAAGAATAGCTTATATGGCTTTTGTAAATGATTTAAAGGAGGACATGTGAAAAAAAAAAGAGTACTGACAACTACTCCTATGCTTATCTCTTTGTTCTCTAGTTTACTGACCAGCACCACTTCTATCTGGCTCTAGACAATCAGATGATTGTGGAGATGCTGAAAATAGAGCTGGCGTACCTCACTTCTTGTTGGAGGATGACAGGGAGACCAACCCTGACATTTCCCATCACCCACACAATGCTTGGTAAACCTAATTTTCTGTGTTTCAAGCAGAGCAGGTTAAGGCAGGGGCAATAGGATGGAAGTCAGTTTGAGAAGAGACGTTTCAAAATCTGAATTCCAATACCAAAAGTGCAGTTTAACTTCCTCAAGTGTGTGCTGAATTTGGGTGACATGGTAATACTTCACTTTAGTTTTACTCCCCCTTTATATCCTTGCATCTCCTCAGCATTTCCATGCTGATTCTGTCCAAAGAAATGTGATAGAAATCCCTTTGGAACTTCTGTTAAGTGGGTTGGCTTTTGTCTTGAAAAACACCCTTAGAACTTGTTTGTTTTTTTGTTTGCTTGTTTGATGGTTTTTTTTTTTTTTTTGATAAACTAGTATTGATGAGCGTTTGAAATTTGTCAGATTTACTTTATGGAGAGCACCTAGTAATCCACTTTATTTGGACATGATAATTAAAAATGTGTTGATAAACTTAGATTCTTATGTTATCCTTTTTCAGTTGACAATGGTACTGATATTCATCCTGCAGTTCTTGCCACCATAAGAAAATTAGAGGATGGATATTTTGGAGGTGCCAGGTAACGTCAGAACCCCCAGATGACTGTGATTTTTTTTTTAATTTTTTTTTTTAATCAAATCACATACAGTCCTCAGTTTTGAAGTTGTGATAATGCACAGACTTTGCGCTAGAACTCTGCAAAGAGAGAAGTTTCAGCTTTAGTTGTTGTGTGTCAATCAGATGGTAGCTGGACCTCACATGCAGTGAACAAGATCTGTCTCCAAAAGGTGTGCTAGTTCTGACTGCCATTAATGAATAAGTTAAAATGAATGTCAAACCCTTGGAAATACAAAAACTTGATCTTGGCTAGTCTTGTGGTTTTAAGATGTACTTATGTTTCATAGTTATTGGAGATGTTTTATGCACAAATTACATGTTGTACTTGTAAGCTGATTTGTTCCATTTATGCACATGTAAAAGCCATTTAATATGATGCCGCAGTACCTCCCTGTTTTCTGCTTGCTCTCTGTCAGTCGCTATCTTCCCCTGGTAATCAGGTATGCTTTCTGTTTTTTAGCAGCACTGCAGTTTGGTGTGAAGATACTGATATTCATGGGAACTTCTCAACCTTATGTTTTTTATGCATTTTCCTTAGAATTTAGGTCTTTGTTTGGGGTCTGTCTGTATACATACAGCACACTGCATAATTAGACTTTAAATTAACACCTCTAGGTATCTAGAGCACTAAGTACTGAGTTAGATCTGCTACTCTTGTTTTACATTTGTTTTTCTTACTATCAAGTATCTGCTGCTTTGTACTTAACAAAGGTAGATTTAGCAGTTGGTCTTACAAATTTTGGAGGGGTTGTTGAAAGCTCAGTATTACTCTGATACTCAGTGTTGAAATGGTGTATGCTAATGCTTTTTGGTGTGTATTCCTGTTTGCAGGGTGAAGATAGGCAGGCTGTCAGAATTTCTTACCACCTCTTTTCATACACATCTAAGCTTCCTGGATCCAGACTGTGATGTAAAACTGTTTGATGACCCTAATGAAGGCCGCAGTAGTCCTGACAGTGAATATGGAGGCTATTCAGCAGATTTCTGTGAAAAAGGTAGTGGTTTTCCACTTACATACTTTTTTTTCTCTGCCAAATTCTGTCAACAGAGTCTATTTTGTGCAAAGTTGGTATTTACTCGGGTTTCTCGTGTCAGTCTGAGGACAGTATTTGCATGACTTGATTTGGAGAAGTTTGTGCGTATTCTTCCTACATTTGTAGTATGGTGTTGAACAGTAACTGCTGCAGTAAAGCTGAGTCTGAAGAGTAAGCAGATGGGGACTGTGTGAAAAAGGCTAGAAGGAGGAAAAGACTGAGGAGTCAGACAAGTGCTTGTGTGGAGGAAACAATAGACTCATAGATTCATTTTGGTTGGAAAACACCCTTGAGTCCAACTGTGATGTGTGAACTACTAGCAAGATAGAAACAGTCTAACTTCCTTTCAAAGGGAAAACCAACTTCTTAATGTAACTGTTTTCAGAGTCAAAAACCGACTATATTTTTTCTTTCCAACTTGTTCAGGTTAGAAATCTCTTGCTTATGATATTCTTGCATTTTTGCGTGCCCTTCTGTATAAGCAAGCATAAAATTATATGTTTGCAAAAGAAAACGCTGGTAAATTATGATCTTACCTTTAATAAACCTCTTGTGTATGTCCCACTAGAAAGCCAGGATGAGCTGGATCAGTACATTAATGATGTCCTGCAAAGCACAGCACTGAAGCCATACCTGCCTCCAACGTCAAAGACTGCAAATCAACCACCTGTGTTCAGTGCAACCCATTCCACAGAAGAGATACTGTCTATAATGGCGAAGACAAAGGGCTTGGAAGTTCCAGGTATTTCTCCCTGTTAGCTATTCAGTGATAACAATAGAAAGCGTGGTTTGAGTGCTAGAAGGGGCAAGTTCGAGTATTTCAAAGTTCTGCTGTTTAAAAAGAACCAGTGTCTGGGGTACATTGTAGATGTCAAGAAACAAGAATGAGTCTGAAGCTGTTACTGTTGTTTTCTCACCATATCCCATGTCTTCCTGTACAAACAGATAACCTGCTATGAAATGTAACATTTAGTCAAGGTTAATGGTATGGAAACTGCTGCAGCTTCTCAGTTGGATAGAATTGTAGAACCAAGTCAGAGTTCTTTTCCTTCTTTTGTCATTTTTTATGCAAAGGCAGACAAAACATATTTTCTTATTAAGTAAAGTTGTGGTGAAGTGAAATGTTTCAATTCCAGAAAAAACATAAGAATGCTCCTGTATTCTCTAAATTTGTAAGAACAAGTGGAGTAGAGGGGGAGGACAGATTCTCAATTATTGTAGATTTTTAATGGACTGATGGGAGGTTTTACACCAAAATAGTGGTTTGACTGAATTTCTAAATAGATCCAACATATGCATTGTTTTGTATTTTGGTAGATAGTATTCAGTGCCCTGGTTAAGGGAAAGCTTCCATTAACTCCAGTGAAAATTAATAACTTTCAAGCTCTTCTTTAGTCTTTTCTCCCATCTTTCATATGCCACATCATCTGATCCTCTATTGAATTCAGCATAGGAAGTTAACAGAGCCTACATTTAGCATTATTATTTTAATTATGATACCTTACCAATTAGACCATTTTCTTCAAGTACTTCCTGTTGAAATGTTTAAAATCCTTAGCAGGGTCAGATCATTGGGCTGTAGGATTTCTGGGGCATAAGCTGTCATAAGAGATACTAGTTCAACACGTAAAAGTCTCAGGCACTATGTGCTCATCTTGGAAGCTCTTGGAGCAAGCCTGCAAGGAAATAAATTTCAGAATCTGATCTTGTCCAAGTTCCAAGCACAGGATCTCAGAAGCATTGCCTCTATATTTTGACTCTTGGAGGTATTTCTGTTGATTTTACCTCCTGTAGCTGCTTCATGAAGGTGTTTTTGATTTTCATGTTAGTGAAACAGACTTTTTTTTTTGGTCTTTGTTTTCCAGCTGTGTCTATGTCTCTGCCCACTAAAGTTCTGAACACACACCGGAAGTCTCTGAATCTTGTTGATAATCCCCATTTCTTTGAGATAAAGGTAGGATGTGGGAATTTTCATGTTGTTTTGTCGTTTTGGGACCAGTACTGTGGTTTTTCCTGTGTTTCCAATCCAAACCTTTAAACGTTCTCATTTTCCTTCACAGACAAGACATTCTGCCCAAGGCACCAGATAGCTACTCCCTTGTTTTGGAATTTATGTCTGGGTGAAGTTTTTTTGGTTAAATGAGCATTATCTAGTGGAAAGTTTTCAACTGTGTGTGCAGGATATATAGGTGCCTATTTTTAAAGGCCAAAGATTAAGTCATTGTGTTTAGCTCTAACTGAACACACAAAAGGAAGAATAGGGTGTTCATGGCTTTTAGTGATGTTTTCCAAGCAATGTTACTTATGTGGGCAGGAGAGGAATGTGTGAAAGAGCAAGTGTCCTTAAGGATCTGATCAAATCCCATAACAAGGCATGAAGCTTGGAACATTTGTGATGGAAACAAATGCATTCACAAAGCACCACATATAGGTTAGAAATGGTACTCAAAAGCCCAAAATTGTTTCAACTAAAAAGTGGTAGTATCCTTCCACTTTTCTCTTTACAGGTGACAGCAAATGACAGGAAAAGCATGCAAATAATTTGTTTTCCTTTTTTGACAAACATTTTCTTCATTTTGTCCAAAAAATGGCTTTCCTTGTTGATTGAACCAATACTAGAGACAAAGTTACATTCTGAGTGTTGTGTTTCCTGGGGATCAATTTCCTTTTCATGTCTGCAGTAGTCTGGCAAGGACTATGTGATGTATTTCAAGTGCGGAGTTATGTTGCAGGTCTATGTTTTTAATGGAAAGTTACATTTTGAATTTGATCTGCTACTTTTGTCAGGATTGTTTCTGATTTTTTTTTTTCACCCATCTTTGTTACCAGGACCGTGGAAATGTTTTGCACTTACCTAAAGATGCTCGTGGTGATCTGGATTGCAGGAAGCTTGTTGAGCAGTTGAAGGAGTGTCCAACACTCCATGATCAAGCTGATATCTTATATATCTTGCATATACTAAAGTGAGTTGTCCAAGTATAAACTTCAGCGTCTTAAAGTCTGGTCACAGCTATTGACCAAATAGTCACCATAGGTTCGTGGCTAAATGAGTGCTCAAGTTAATATGAAAGTTCCTGGTACCAAGGGTTTTGTCCCACATTTAATTGATCTCTGGTGAAGCCCCATGTCCCGTGTACTGCTTAATACAAAATATGAGCAGTAAGATCAAAATCAGGCCACTTGTTTTTTGTTTGTTTAGGTTAAGCTGTATAACATTCACATGATGACTTAATCTTCTGTGTCTTTTCTGGCAGAGGTGCTGACTGGGACACAGAGCTGGATGGACAGTATGGTGTCACTGTTCATTGTCTACTCAATGAGCTCTACAGAAAGGCAGGCCTCAATCAAGAATGGGGTTTAATCCGGTATATTTCTGGTATACTCAAAAAGAGAGTGGAAGTCCTGGCTGAGGTATGAAATATAAATAATGCTGGTTCCGTTTCCTGCCTAGAAACTGAGCTTAAAACTACCAGTTTGCTGTTGGAGCTCATATTTGCCCTTCTCCTGGTCTTTAATTCACAACATACATAGTGCAGCATTTTTCAGTAAATATTGGTTGCTTTTCTGATCTAAAAGCTCATTATGACATCTTTACCTTTCATCTGTACTGCAGACTCTGCTAGTGCTGGCATGGTCTGAGAATGTCGCACTGTAAATGATTGTGCAGGCTTCATGCCATCTCTGGTAATGGGAGAAGCTCAGTTACATGATTTGAAAGCTGTAGTTGTCATTGGGAATTGTCTGTTGCTGTTGCAGTAGCATGAACAGTTTAGGAGCATTGCTATGTCAAGGTGCTAGTGATGATACAAAAACATACTCTGGTGATTTCCATCCTGTTGGACAGACAATCTGCTATGTGCAAGGATGTTTGGATTAATTAATATGTTAATACTTCTAAAATTATTAATTTTAATGTAGGGACTATTAAGTAGTAGCAAGAAAGATCCATTGTAAGGGTACAGATTTAATTTTGAACATTACAAAACTGTTTCTTCTCAAGTACTCTAAAGGATTTGTTTAATTTCCTACTTAGCCCTGCATATTTCTGAAAAGCTCTATGTAAAATTCCTGGCCATTTTCAAAGCTTGGACTGTCATACCTAGGATGCCCTATTTTAGCAGCAGTCATATCTGCAGGAAGCAATTTGTGATAATCACACTGCATGGTACTTCATTAAGCACATGAAATTTTTTACCCTCAAGACATGATGGATGAGCAGTACAGGCAGTCTCACAGGCAGCTGTGTATATTCAGTTGAGAAGACACTGACAAAGAACTGGGGAGGAAGTGATTAGAGATGATCTGTTTTGTTCCATGTTAAGCGAGGGAAAGCAGACTTCAAAATCAGAGCAACATTGTTCTATGAGGTCTTTGATTTAGGATGCTAAAATAGGTGAACTGAACACCCACTTTTAAAGGACATCAATGTAAAAGAGTAAACACTGTGGATCTAAGGCAAGCGTCTATTTCAGAATGTATCAGGGTGCCTAATTCAGAAATGTGATACAGTATGTTCTGTGTTTGTTTTAAGAGATATGTTGTTACTCCAGGTAGTTTAGTTTAGCTTAGTTTAGTTTAGTTCAGCTAATACTGCCAAGTTCTTCATTGATTTAAAACTTTTCTTGTCTTAAATAAATAACAAATATTTATCTTGTGGTAAAGGATAAAGTCCTTTATTGATCAGCCAACCTCACTGGAGTCCCTAATTGTTAGTTGCTGATTTCATTGAGTTTGGGAGCAGGCTTTCAGCCTGGGCAGACTCTCATAGCCCTGTTGACTTCAGGGGATCTTTGGCAACTAGTTAACAGCATTCTGCTGGATCTGCATGTCTGGTAATTAATAGAAATGTACTTAAAAAATTGTAAAGGAATGGTTCATTTGGGGGAATTAAAAATGGTTTCACTTCAGTATGACTCAGAGAAAGGTCCTTTTGCTTTCTGTCCAATTATGATAGGCATGCACAGACCTTCTGTCACACCACAAGCAACTTACAGTGGGCCTGCCACCAGAACCCCGCGAGAAAATCATTACCGCGTAAGTTGGAGCTCTACTTCAGTTACAGAAGCAGCCTGCCCTTCATCTTCCTGCTGGTACTGTTCTGTTGCTATTATCATAGAATCATAGAATGGTTTCGGTTGGAAGGACCTTAAAGATTGTCCAGTATCAGCCCTCCTGCCATGGGCAGGGGCACCTTCCACTAGAGCAGGTCGCTCAAAGCCTCATCCAATCTGGCCTTGAGCACTGTCAGGGATGGGACATCCACAGCTTCTCTCAGCAGCCTGTGCAGTGCCTCACCACACTTGTAATAAAGAACTTCTTCCTAATATCTAATCTGAATCTCCCCTCTGTCAGTTTAAAGCTGTTCCCTCTTGTCCTGTCACTGTGTGCCCTTGTCAAAAGTCCCTCTCCAGATTTCTTTTAGTCAAAAGTTGGTTTAAAATTTCTTCCTCACCTTCAGAAGGAACTGTAACCACTCAGGCAAAACCGCAGAAACCTTTGTGGCACATGTGTGTTTAGGTGATTTGGTTCCAGTGCTTGTTCAAGAGGTTAATAGCAGGTGCCTGAATAACTGCTAACTGTGGTTTATCTTTTTGTAGCCCACTGCCACCTGAGGAGCTCATAGAACTGATTTATGAAGCCAGTGGCCAAGATATCAGTATAGCAGTCCTGACACAGGTAGGTAGCATGTGAAAAAAGGGTTCTTTCAGCTGTGCCCATCGTGGCACCTGTGTTTGCTCTGTGACTGGGAAAGCCAAGAGGACTCACTCTAAATGGGTGCCCTTATGAATTTGTCCTTGCAGGAAATAATTATGTACTTGGCGATGTATGTCCGGTCACAGCCTAGTCTTTTTGTGGAGATGCTCAGACTCCGCATTGGTCTGATAATTCAGGTGATGGCCACTGAGCTGGCCCGAAGTCTGAAATGCTCAGGTAAGAGCAATTTTATCATAAGGGTACTCAAGGTATTATTTCTGCTGCACCTCAGTGGTTGATTTTTCATTTAGATGTGTTAAATACTTCAATTAACTTCTTCACTCAGCATGCACAGCTAGAAGATTCAAAAATAACTTACCTTTCTGGCTTAATGAAAGATTCCTGTCTCACAATCCCCCAGTTATTCAAACTGAAGTGGTTATTAAATACTTCATTACCATGGCTTTCAGTAAGCGTTTGAGGTATAGGTCATCACTTTGCACATCTGTGTGTATTTCAGGACCCATTGCCACCAATATCAGTGAGCATTAGGACATTATGTATCTTCTGAGCATTTGAGCCTTAATTCATACTTCTGGTAGGTTTTATTCAAAGTAACCACTGATCTTCCTCTTATTTGTTAACCTTCTCCATATGAATGCACTTAGTTATAAAATATTTGCTGTCTAGAATTCAGCTAGCGATATGTTATTTTGTCAGCATATCAGTAAAAAAACTTACAAGCCCCCAAGATGTTGGAACAAGACCAGAGGAGGGCCACGAGGATGATCAGGGGACTGGAGCACCTCCCGTGTAAAGATAGGCTGAGAAAATTGAGGCTGTTCAGCCTGGAGAATAGAAGGCCACATGGAGACCTCATAGCAGCCTTCTGGTATCTGAAGGGGGCCTATAGGGATGCTGAGGACGGACTCTTCATTAGGGACCGTACTGATAAGACAAGGGGTAAAGGGTTCAAACTTAAACAGGGGAAGTTTAGATTGGATCTGAGGAAGAAATTCTTTACTGTAAAGGTGATGAGGCACTGGAATGGGTTGCCCAGG
The DNA here is from genome assembly GCA_032466535.1 of Forpus xanthops. Taxonomy (NCBI): domain Eukaryota; kingdom Metazoa; phylum Chordata; class Aves; order Psittaciformes; family Psittacidae; genus Forpus; species Forpus xanthops. Next base: position 11,778 of record JASSUY010016003.1, on the reverse strand, counting down.
GAAGTTGTGAATGCTTCATTGCTGGCGGTGTTCAAGGCCAGATTGGACATGGCCTTGTGTGGCATGGTTTAGTGTGAGGTGACCCTGCCCATAGCAGAGGGGTTGGAACTACATGATCTTAAGGTCCTTTCCAGCCCTAAATATTCTATGATGCTGTGATTCTGTACTGCACATATCCTACAAAAACTCAAGAAGTAACAGGTGGTGCGAGGCAAAATATTTCAAAACTCATTTTGGAATTAAAATTTAAAAAAATTGAAACTAGAGGGAGATCTGAGGATGATGATGACTGAGGGGAGATCTGAAAAATCACTGAAGGATTTTCTTTATTGACAAGGGTCAAAAGTCTAAGAAGGAGCAGTCATGGAAAGTAATCAAGTTAATGTGACCAGTGTATAGTGAAATGCTGTCACTTAGGAGCATAATCAGGACCATATTTTTGTGGCTCAGCTCTTGTTACCATTTCTGATGCCCTAGCACACCCTAAATGGGGATAACTTTGTGGAAGTAGATTTCTGGTCTCTCCCCAGTTTTCTCCCTCATGGAGTGAAGGAGGGGTCCCTGATAGTTGGGTTAGATGGAGCCCATTTTGGATGCTGCTTCTCTCTTAACTTGGATCGGTAGCTGTTGCTGGGGGTAGCAGGTTTCTCCCTTAGGAGAGGTTTACAAAAGGAGCCAAGTAATTTTCTTAGAATCATAGAATCATCAGGGTTGGAAAGGACCTTAAGATCATCTACTTCCAACCCCCTTACCATGGGCAGGGACACCTCCCTCTAAACCATGTCACCCAAGGCTCTGTCCAACCTGGCCTTGAATGCTGCCAGGGATGGAGCATTTGCAACTTCCTTGGACAGCACATTCCTGTCCCTCACTCACCCTCATCTTCTGAGATAGAATTATAGAATAGAATCATAGAATACTTTGTTTTGGAAAGAACCTTCAAAGGTCATCTGGCCCAACCCCCCTGCAATAAGCAGGGACATTCTTGACTAGATCAAGTGCCCAGAACCGCATCCTGTATGAAGAGTGTACAGAAGGCCCTGTCTGCCTCAGACCTGTAGCTTAATAGTGAAAAGTGCTTTTTTTGTTCACACTGCAAAGTCTGTTTTTCCTGGGGTCCATTTTATTATTCCTTAGCCTTAAACGCCAGCTGCTTTGTACACTGTCATTCACCTTCATTGCTACCTTTTATGTGTTCTTCTATGGGAGATTTGTGGTGCACACTTGTGCTCATGTCTATGTATGTGCTTTTTCTTTCTCTCAGAAGCATGATCCTTCAGTCAAATAAAACACAACGAGCCTTCCACATGCATGCATTTTGTTATGGAATAACTGGTTCTGTAATTCAGTTCTGCATGTCAGCTGCTGTTGGGAGATGACTGTAATGCCTTTCCAATTGATCTTGCTTTACAAAGGAACAATTGCTTTCTCATCATCAGCTTCAGTGAGATTTCCCACAAGCTCCAGCATAACATCCACTAATGCAAATAGTATTATTTCCATGCAGTGTTTGTTCTTCAGTCCTGAAGTGAATTTTCTTTGAAATATGACTCTACAGGTTAATTTTTCAGAGGAAGCCTTAGCCACAAAGGTAGATGTGACTGAACTGCATTCAGCAGCAATTATGTAGGAAAACAAGGTATAAACCACCCGTAATGATGCTTGGGTTTTATTCTTTTGGTTTTAACTAGGTGAAGAAGCTTCAGAGAGTCTGATGAACCTAAGCCCCTTTGATATGAAAAATCTTCTACACCATATTCTCAGTGGAAAAGAGTTTGGAGTGGAAAGAAGCTGTAAGTTGTTCACTTGGGTACTCATGTATGTTAAGTAAGAACTATAAATATAGATTGTCTTGTAAATAGGGATCTGTTCTCTCAGCGTCTAAAATGGAGGTATAGGTAATGTATTAATTGTAGGTAGCCAATACAGCCACAGGTGTATGTTTGCTGTGGAATAAACAAAACAAATATAATGGAAGCCATACTGCACTGAAATACAATTGTATCCAGTTTTCAGTGATATCTAGGCAAACTTTTAAAATGAAAACAGTTTATGTGACCAGAATGAAAACCATGCAAAGGGCATATCTAATCTGCGTGCAAGAAGTGCTCTGACAAGCACTGGCATGTCAGCTGCCTGCTGATTTCATTCTTAGGCCCTCACAGATTCATTGCAACTTTGACATCTTTTAAAGTTATGATTGCTCAGTGTCCTGGAAAATCAGGTCCTGATATCACAGTGCAGATCTAGGCCCCTTGATGCAAAAATTTTGAACTGTCGATGTTATTTGCAAGGATGCTGTCATGAGGAGTGTTGTACACTTGTGAAAGATTTGTTTATCTTTGGCTCTAGATATAATGTCATCTGTTTTTCTACCCCAAGAATTTTTAAAATGTCTATTTGCTTTTTCTAGTGCGACCTGGAGATTCCTCTTCATCCAGCCCTTCAATTTCTATTCATGAAATGGGGCATTCTGGAGCAACCAAAACAGAAAGAAGTGGTATTACTAAATTGAAAAGTGAGATGAAGCAGGTGAGGATTTTCTCTCAATGCTCATCAGAAAATACAGCTGTTCTGGAACGGTGTTATGTTAGGTTTTGTTCTTGGTAAAGGACAGAAGTTTCAAAAGATCCTTTGATTTAAAGCTGATCACTAAATAGAAGGCAGTAAGAGGATGTTTCCTCCAAAAATGTTCTTTCTTTTGTGTTCTTATTTCATATGATGAATATAGAAGAATGTGAACAAACTCGACTGTAGTCATAATATCAAGTTTAAAGCAGCTCTTATCTTTAGCTAAGGAAAAGTCAGATTCCTGTTCTCTGCCTCAGCTGCTGAAGTGGTCCACATTCCTTCTGGAAAAGATACACTTGGAAAAGAACTCTGGGTGGCTTTGATTTCTCTATTTTGTGTCTCTACTGTTGCTTCTTTTCCTCTACTGTTGTTTTCCTCTAGACAAATAGAAAGGTAGTGGTGAAATAAGATGCATTTATAAGAGTGGTTCTATTTTTTCCAGCCTGGGTTATTCAGCTCAAGAAGGGAGGGCTCTAGGACGACCTTGTTGCAGCCTGTCAGTGTATAAAGGGGGTTTACAAGAAAGATGAGGAGATGCTTTTTACAAGGGCCTGTTGTGATAGGAGAAGGGGCAATGGTTTTAAACTGAAAGCAGACAGGTTTAGATTAGACACATGGAACACATTTTGTTACTATGAAGGTGGTGATAAACTGGAACAGGCTGTCCAGAGATGTTGTGGATGATCCATCCCTGGCAGTGTTCAAGATCAGGTTGGATGGTGCTGCTAGCAACTCGGTCTAGTGGAAGGTGTCCCTACCCGTTGCGTGGACTAGATGATTTTCTAAGTTCCCTATCAGTGCAAATCATTCTATTTTTTAAAGGCCCTCTTAACAAGTAAGGCTGCTTCATTTAATATGAGGCCATTCCTGTAGGTTCCTAAGAAGGTATTTGATGTTTTCCTTTGATTATATGAAACACATTTGCTTAGTAAGCCTTCAGAAAGGAGTGGCATTTCTGCATGGTCTTGACTGGCTGGATGGCCACACGTAAAGAGTTGCACTCAATGGCTCAGTGTCCAGCTGGAGACCAGTAATGGGTGGTGTCCCTCAGGGATAGGTGTTAGGATCAGTCTTGTTCAACATCTTTGTCAGTGACATGGAGAGTGGGACTGAGTGTGCCCTCAGCAAGTTTGCCGATGACACCAAGCTGTGTGCTTCGGTTGATATGTTGGAGGGAAGGAATGCCATCCAGAGGGACCTTGACATGCTGGTGAGGTGGGTCCATGCCAACTTGATGAAGTTTAACCATGACAAGTACAAGTCCTACACCTAGGTCGGAGCAATCCCAGGCACAGCTACAGGCTGGGTAGAGAAGAGATTCAGAGCAGCCCTGAGGAGAAGGACTTGGGGGTGTTGGTTGATGAGAAAATGCACATGAGCTGGCAGCGTGCACTCGCAGCCCAGAAAGCCAACCGTATCATGGGCTGTATCAAAAGGAGTGTAACCAGCAGATCGAGGGAGGTGATCCTGCCCCTCTACTCTGCTCTCGTGAGACCTCACTTGGAGTATTTTGTGCAGTTCTGGTGTCCTGAACATGAAAAGGACACGGAACTGTTGGAACAAGTCCAAAGGAGGTGCCACAAGGTTGATCGGGGACTGGAGCACCCCCCATATGAAGATATGTTGCGAAAGTTGGGGCTGTTGAGCCTGGAGAAGAAAAGGCTGCGTGGAGACCTCATAACAGCCTTCTGGTATCTGAAGGGGGCCTATAGGGATGCTGGGGAGGGTCTCGTCATGAGGGACTGTAGTGAGAGGACAAGGGGTAACGGATTCAAACTTAAACAGGGAAAGTTTACATTGGATATGGGGAAAAAATTCTTTAGTGTAAGGGTGGTGAGGCACTGGAATGAGTTTCCCGGGGAAGTTGTAAATGCTCCACCGCTGGCAGTGTTCAGTGCTGGGTTGGACATAGCCTTTTGTGGCATGGTTTAGTTGGAGATGTCCCTGCCCGTGGCAGGGGGGTGGAACTAGATGATCTTAAGGTCCTTTCCAACCCTAACTATTCTATGATTCTATAAGGCGGTGAATTAAAGGCACCTGTGTTTGAGCCATGGCGTGGTCAAGTGTTGTGGTATGTCTCTGAAGGTGCCGATAGCTGTAGCTGCTTTCCACTGGCCCTGAAGTGACTTTGGGGGTTCAGTCTGAGCAGGGTGCCTGACTTGAAGGCCTTTCCAGCAAGAAGAGGGACTGATCACTAGGTGGCGGCATTATTTTCTTTTAAATACAGAGGTGGGCCTGAGCTGAATTATTCAGACATTTGTCGAGTTTGGAAACGCAGTTCCTGCATTGGTTTTGCATTCGATGGAAACCTGGTGTTTTGCGCAGGAGTTGGGTGGGTTTATTTTTATTTCCCTCACCTTGCCATTCGTGCTGCTTCCTGCCATGTCTCACTGCATTCTCTGTATAATGCTGTAGGTACTAATTTACTGTCATCTTGCCTGCGGGGGAATCAACTCTGTGTTACAAGGAAGATTTTCAAGCACCTGTAGAAACACCCCTGAACATCAAGCCTTTGCCTGGGCCTGAACCATTAACACTGGATTAGGATGCACGGTTTGGGGTAGACAGTTATAGAAAAATGCTGCAATTCTGAGGTGCTGCATTTACATTTCAGCAGAAATTTTGCCTTGCAGCTGTTTAGTGCTGCCCATCCAGCTAACAGCCCACAGACTTTTTGCAGCAGGGTGACCTTTCCTCTGAGTACCCAAGCTTATTCCATGGGTTACTTAAACTTGTTTGCCTCCTGTTCTGTTCCAGCTGCCTGTCTGACATGTTAGTGTCTGTTTTTTGTTTGTAGTTCTTCCATGAGGGCTGCTCCATGTCCAGCAGCATGTTTGCTTCCATGGTAAAAACCTATCTGCAGCTCTGGACCTGCTCCTCACCCTGTGCTTGTGCAGTGTTCTTAGCCATAGACATCTACTGTGAACTCTGCTGCATAAAAACTTGTTTTCAAACCCTGCCTCTTTGTCTTGTCCGTCTTCATTGGGAGCCAATTCTCATTACTGATCTTTTAATAGAAGTTGAGCCTTGCATTTAGATCCACTTAGTTCTTCTGAAGCTTAAGTTGTAGCAGGTAAAGCACTATAGCAGATTTAGCTACTTGATGGTGGATAATGTTACAGGTGTCATCAGTATTTAAAAGTAATGTAGCGCTGATAAATGCTGGCAGCCTCTGAGTAGAAAGGAATGGCTTCATGTTGCTGAGACAGGTTTTATGGTCATGGGTATCTCCTCGTGCAAGTCATCTTCTTTGAAGGTAATGAAGTGTAGCAGTTCTTAAACTCTTGCTCTTAAGGAAGGTAATTGTTTAAATATTTTACCAACAGAGACCTTGACAATTTAAAGTAAGTCTGAGGCCCCAAATCCATTATGTAGAGTTAGAAAGTTTGCAGCTACGTGTGCACTTTGAACAGGTGGTTGTGGATCATGGCTGTCTGTATCTCCAGACTTGCTGTCAATGACATATCTACCAAGTGTCCTAAAGGCACAGCTGCAGAGCACCACTAGCCCCGTTTCTTGGCCTGACAACTGCCAGAGTGCTGTTCCATCTCTCTTCTCACATTCCAGTGCAGAAAGACAGGCTTCAGCTGTGTGTTTGGTTCAGGTGCACTGAATTGTTCAGTAAGACCTTTGCTTCTCTGAACCGCCTGAGTAGCCAGATTAATTATTGTATGCAGACGGTTTTCTTTGCTTTGGTGTCACCTCCCCCTGCTGACCTGCCTTCTCTAGCTCTGCTTAGCAGGATGGAGCAAGTTTTGTCTTTGCCACTATGCAGTGGAAAATGACAAGCATTAAAACATGAAGGGGACACCATCTATGCCTCACTGATACCAGTGCTGTTCTTACTTGCTGTTCTTTCTGCAGAGCTCGTCTGTGCAGAATCAGTGAGCCTTCCCTTTGCAAATGTACAGTTTTCAGTTTGTTTTCCTCCTTCCCAGTACTTTGCTGAGATGGTTTCTTAATCAAAGATGAGAGTTGAGACAGGGCTGTCAGTGAAGTCCTTTCTGGGCTGAAAGTAATAGGTGTGCAAAAAGGAACATGGAAATCTGAAGAGCACAGTCTTCAGGAGTGCTAAAAGTAGGCAAACTGAATGTGTAGAAATGGGAGCAAGAATTTGGTGGTGGTGCCACAATTCTGAAGGTGATTTACTGCCTAATTCAGTGCCAAAGTCTGGTAGAGTGAAATATTAGACCAATAGTAACAATAAAGGTAAGAAGACTGAAACTTAGAGGCAGGCATGGTGATTACATGACCACACTATGTTAGTTTTCAATCTGCTTGCTTGAGTGGAACATTGTGCATGGAGGACTTCTCTTGCTGGAGTCACAGACCCTTTGGTTCTCATACAACACTGAGCCCGAAGTCCAAGTGAGTCCAGCCTTCCTGCAGGTTGCACCATCTTGCACACTGGTGACACTACCCTGACAGCCAGCTCATGCTTGTCAAGGCCTTGTGTTGAACAAAGCAGTAAGTTTACTGGGTCATGTCTTGTTGAACTCCTTGCCTGTTTTGTTGAGAAATGACAGAAGTACTGGGGAAGTGAAGCTTGTGAAGGAGAGAGTGTCCTGGGTTCAGCAGTAGCAGTCATTTTTCTCCTTCTTAGTAGCTGGTGCAGGGCTGCGGTTTTGACTTTCAGCCTGGGAACAATACTGGTAACGCCGATGTTTTCAGTTGCTGCTCAGTAATGTTTACTCTGACCAAGGACTTTCTGAGTCTCATGCTCTGCCAGGGAGGAGGGGAAGCCAGGAGAGAGCAGAGACAGGACACCTGACCCAAATTAGCTACAAAAGTATTCCATACCACAGCATGTCATGCCCACTATATAAACTGGGGGCAGTTACCTGGAAGAGTTAGATCACTTCTCAGGTTGGGCTGGATGTCGATCGGTGGGTGGTGAGCAGTTGTATTCTCTTCCCTTGTTATTTCCCTTATAGTTATTATTATTGGCGGTAGCAGCAGTGGTTTGTGTTATACCTTAGATACTGGACTGTGCTTATCCCAACCCGTGGGAGTTACATTCTTTCGATTCTTCTCCCTGGCCCTCCAGAAGCAGGGGGACGAGTGGGGGGAGTGAGCGAGTGGCTGTGTGGTTCTGGATTGCAGGCTGGCTTAAACCACAACAGGAGAGCAAGGGATCAGTCCTGCTCCATCACCTTGTGTGATATGATAGCATGTGTTTTTTCCCTTGTTCTGAGGTAGCATTGTAACAGAATGATACATGCACCAGGAGTAGCACTTGGGGTGGTAGAAGGCAACTAACCAACACTGTAATGTTTCTTACAGAGGAGCAGTACTCCGTCATCTCCCACTAGTACTTCTCCTGCTGGCTCCAGTGGAGACACGAGCTGGGGTGACAGAAAAGGTCAATGGCTGCGCAGAAGGAGGCTTGATGGTGCTATTAATAGGGTTCCTGTTGGCTTTTATGAGAAAGTGTGGAAAATTCTTCAGAAGGTAAGCTGCCAGCTGTGGAGGACAGGAAGCAAACAAGCTGTATGGTAATCTGGGAAGATGGTAGTCCAGAGGTGGCATGTTGCTGGGAGTTAAAGTTGGTCTTCAGCTGGAAAACTGATGGGAACTAGAGTCACTATTAGGAGTGTGCCTCTTGAGCATAGAAGGGTTCCGTTAACAAAAGTTCACATTTGTTTGGTAGCATTTTTTCTCTGAAATCACTGGCACTTGAATTTCAGCTTAATGATTCTGTTCCACCACTGTTGGTTTTGTATCACCCATGGCCTAATCCAAGCTGTGGTCAGGGCTGTGGGACACTGCAATGCAGTGCAGTTCCTGCGCTCCAGTTCAGAAGGGCTGCAAGGGATGAAATTGGAAACTACTTACTCTTTCAGAATGTGTCAAGTTCTCTTGCTGGCTCTTCTGAGCTGTATGGCATTCTTAACAGGGTTATTTTTTCTTGTTTGGGTTTTTTAAACTGAAAATAATTCCTTGCCAGACTTTTGGAGACCAGGGGCATGGAAATGTGTTGAAGCAGCTTTCCAGGAAGGACTTGGTAGGAATTACAAGTTTCTACTAATTTCAGAGTTGATTATGCACCAGTTGTGCTGTGCTGGATGAAACCCAGCACTGAGCACCTTGCAGCACTGGGCAGTTCATGCCCACACTTTGGGGAAAAACATGCATCACCAGCTTGGGTTGATTTTGATTGTCCTTCTTGAAATCACTTATCCTTAAGATGTTAGTGTTGATATCAGCCAAGATGAGTCATATATGACTCTGCAGCTATTTACTAATGGAGTCTGTCAGTAGAGTGATTATCACTTCTGTCCTGACCTAATATAATAGCTGCGAGTATTTGAATGTTTTTTTTGGCTATTTATCTTCAGTATTCTTAAACTCACTGGAACATTCATAAAACCTCTCTTCTGGGTGTGTTTTTATACCTCAGGTACCCAGATGTGTCACTGCTCAGCCTGCCTTCTCACCAGTTAGATTTTGTCACCCTTTCCTCATGTACAACTTGGTATTTCTAACCCCACCTCTCCCCCACTGTTGGTGGCCCATGTCCAAACACCACAACATGTTGACATCCATGAGATACGGTGCCCTGGATCTGAAACAATTAATCGTCGTTTTAGTGAAACTGAAAAATAAAGGTTCTCACTGCAATGTTCTATTGTCATGCTTTTACATTACCTTTTATTTGTGCATCCTTTCCCACAGAATGTTCTCACTGATTTATTTCCCTCCTTTGTGTGCCTCTTGCTGTAGTAGCTCTCCAAGTACTTTCCTCCCCTTCAGTAGCTGGGCTGGAGCACTGCATGCTCTCTACAATGTCATGTCAGGCTATTTCTAATGTTTGCCATGTTATATAATGACTTCCATCAACAAAAGTGAAATAATATTTTAAGCAGGTTTTGTTGGTTTTGATTGGGGGTTTTGGGGTGTTTTTTGGGGTTTTTTTTGTGTTTTTTTTTTTTTTTAAGTGAAAGTTGACGCATACTGTCTTAGAACAGAGAAGCCTCAGAGTTAATGTCAAGAATTGTCATTTCTGATCATTATCAAAATGTTGTTTCAGTGCCACGGTTTGTCCATTGATGGATATGTCCTTCCTTCTTCAACCACCAGAGAGGTACAGTAAAATGCCAAGGATTTTCTAGCCCCCTGCCTGAAAGGTTTGGTTTGACATTGCAAGGTGCCGTGCAGCTGCTCTTGCAGATCCTTGGGTTTAGGAAGGTTACAAGATCGGGGCCTTCCCCCATAGCCTCCACCCACTTCTCTGGGGCTCTGCAACTGAGTTCCTGCTGGGCAGGCCTGGGGGTGGGTCTGTGGCAAGTTTTCCCTTTGCTTAGGCTGCTCTCAGCACACCTTCCTTGTCCTTGGAGGCCCACAGAGCAGTGCTTGACAGAGCATAGCTGATGGCTGTCCTTTGGGCAGGCTGAGAGGAAACCACAGCCTGACTAGAATAGAGCAGACCCCTTGCTTGCCACTTTTTAACATGCTCCAACAGCAGCCAGTGTATTTTAGCATCATAGTCTCAAAAGTAAGTATCACTTTGGAATGATTGTTTCTAACCAAAGCTTTGACTCTTTAAATCTGTAAAATTTCCTTGCATATTTTTTTCCATAGTTGGATTGCCACTTTGTCTTTGGGCACTCTGGCAAGCTCTGAATTTACAGTTGTAAAACAAACTCTTGTGAACCATAATCCATCAGTGTAGGAGCAGTGCTTGTGTGCCTGAGACTGGTTTTCTGTCTGGTTCTCTCAGAGCTGTCTCCGGGTTCCTTTTTGACTGGGGAACTGTGGTAAAAGCTGACGAGAAACTGGACTTTTCTGCCAAATTTACACTTTTTTTTTCATATGGAGAGCTTTATTTATCCCTATTTTGTAGATAAATAGGCTTACATTTTTAGCCTTATATTTTGGCCTGTTGGACCTCGACAGTATCTAATTTTGCTATTTAAAGGAACAAGCACAAACCTCCTAGGGCAGCAGCCTTTCACATTCACCCATAGAGCAATGCCAGTGCAAGTGTAGCTGCTCTGCAGACAATACAGCTATAACTCTGCGTGGAAAAGCATTCAGGTGGTTATTTTTAAAACTCAGCAGTGATTTTTGGCTTTGCAACTCACCTGTGATGCCAGAAATATACTTACAAGGCAGAGTACGTCAGATCACAGCATGAGGAACAAAGAGTTAATTTCCTAGCTAAGCATCTGCTTTCTTGTATGAACTAAAAGGTGTGTGTGATTGGTTGCAGGGCTGGAGGATTCTTCTGGAAGTTGCTTAAATGTTTGCAGGATTAGGGTCTAGCAACACAAAAAGCTTCTGTAGGTGCTAAAGCCACACAAACATTTTGTTCGCTTTGGTCAGCTTACCCTCATGTGCAGAGAGGAGCCTATGTTTAAGTACTTTCAGGGTGCGGTGAGCCAGGCTTTGGGATTTACCAGTTTTTCTTTCCATTTCCATTCAAACTTGCAAGATGACACCATGTGAAATCAAGTTTGCTGTGCACGTGGAGTCAGTGCTGAACCATGTACCCCAGCCTGAGTACAGGCAGCTCCTGGTGGAAGCCATCCTTGTTCTCACATTCCTCTCTGACATCGAGGTGAACAGCATTGGAGGCATCATCTGTGTGGACCGAATCGTGCACATGGCCAATGACCTCTTTCTACAGGAGCTGGTGAGTTACAGAAGGCAGTGGTGTGAAGCCTCTGTGTTTGAAAATTGTTCCCTTATCCCTTTTAATGTGTCTCATGAGCTTGATCTTATTCTTATTATAGAATCATAAAATAGTTAGGGTTGGAAAGGACCTTAAGATCATAAAGTTCCAGCCCCCATGCCATGGGCAGGGACACCTCACACTAAAACATGCCACCCAAGGCTCTGTCCAATCTGGCCTTGAACACTGCCAGTGATGGAGCACTCACAGCTTCCTTATACAACCCATTCCAATGCCTCACCACCCTTACAGTAAAGAACTTTTTCCTTATATACAATCTAAACTTCCTCTGTTTAAGTTTGAACCCATTACCCCTTGTCCTCTCACTACAGTCCCTCATGACGAGACCCTCCCCAGCATCCCTATAGGCCCTCTTTCAGATACTGGAAGGCTGCTATGAGGTCTCCACGCAACATTCTCTTCTCCAGGCTCAATAGCCCCAACTCTATCATCCTCTCTTCATACAGGAGGTGCTCCAGTCCCCTGATCATCCTCGTGGCCCTCCTCTGGACTTGTTCCAACAGTTCCGTGTC
>JASSUY010015999.1:0-12676 GCA_032466535.1 Forpus xanthops | reverse complement strand
AAGGCTGCTATGAGGTCTCCACGCAGCCTTCTCTTCTCCAGGCTGAAGAGACCAAACTTTCTCATCCTATCTTCATATGGGAGGTGCTCCAGTCCCTTGATCATCCTCGTGGCCTCCTCTGCACTTGTTCCAACAGTTCAATGTCCTTTTTATGTTGACACCAGAACGGCACATGATACTCCAAGTGAGGAAACTAACCTATTGCAGGGTCTGATGGTAAAATAAATAGTGAAAGGAATTAGCACTAAGAATTTGATCTGGGATAAGATGTGCCTGATTTAAGAGATGTATTTTCTTTCTGCAGCTCTGAATATACTTTAAGTTGAAGGAAAGAATATTAATTGCAAGGGCAGTGGTGCCAAGGAGAATTTGCAGGGTGGGGTTTAATTTCTAAAGCAGATGTAAGCCTTAGTAATGATCTAAGAAGTATAAAATCCAGTTGAATAAAATCTCATTTACATTTTGCCAAGGAAGGTGACTCTACAAAACAGGAGGAGCCAAATCACATGGTGCATAGTTGTGCTTGGTGATGGCAGCCACCCAACTCAGAGATAAATCTATGTGAAGGAAGTCTAATCAGTGCCATTTATGGCTTTATTCTCTATCCCTTGAGATGCAATTGAAAGCAACACCAACTGAGATTTTAATATGTTCATATGGATTTAGCTGCCAGTTTCAGCACTGAAGTACAAGTGTAAAAGCAGTTCCACACAAGCGTAATTCTAAAGTTGTCTAAATCAGTAACAAAAACAGAAGTAAAAGATACAGATCATCATTTTAAGATGTAAGTCATTGTTTAAATGCTTTTAAACTCACTCCTAATGCCTGGCGTAGTGATTTGTAGCCCCATTTATTATGTGTGAATCTGACCCATTAATGCTACTTTGACACATTCGCAAGTGAAGGTACCTCAGCAATGTGCTTTCCTGCAGTTATTTCCTCTGAAAGGAGTTCATGGGGCTTTAGCAAAGAAGGCATTTGCCAAAGTCAACAGATCCTAACTGCTCCACATCAGAATAAAACTTAATAGAAATGATTTAATAGAGCAGCTCAGATTTCAGTGGAGGTTTCCCATAAGCTGAAGTGTTACGAATGACCCAGCTCCTAACCAAGCATTTGGAGGTTTCTTGTGACGAGATGATTCCTTGCAAAATACTGCAGAGGGAGCTCGAAGCCCGGGAGTGTTTCAAACTGAGCTCTGACTTCATGGACTTCGGTGGAGGAGCAGGATAAAGAGAGCAAATATTGACTCATTTTTTGCGGAGCTTTTGGTTTTGTGACCAAGACATTCAGGTCATAAACACCCGCTTAGAGATTGGGGACATGAAATGCTGAAGCACGTGGCTGCGCTTTGCAGGGCCTGTGTACTGTCACAGTGCATGAATAAACATGGGGTGGGTGACACGTTCCTTGGGAGGGTTCATGGCTTATTGAACAGCTGCTTTAAAAAGCTGTATATTAACCATGTGCTCTGAAAAGTCAACGTTTTGGTACAATGTACGTGGCTGTACACGTATATGAACCACTGGTGACCAAAGTAAGTTTGCATGGAAGCTCTGGAAGATGCTTTGTGTTTTCCAGCTGGGAGAGCCCACATTTCTGGCTGGCCCTTATCTGCTCTGCTGCAGATAAGGAGATGTCTGATGGTTCTAATCCCTCTGATGTAGTCTGATTTGCTGTTAGTGCTTATTAACAAGTATATGAGTTGCTAAGTTCACCTTAGCATGTGAGGCAGCTGTTCTGAGCGATTTCCTCCTGAAGATAAACCTATGCACAATATGATACAGTAATGCCAAATCACATGCTAACTTTTACCGAGGCATGTCCTCACACTTGTCTTCTGCTGTACCATACAGAGATACCAGTGTGGGTCTGAAGGCAAAATATCTCTTCAGGGTGAGGAAGAGCCACGGGACTTAAGTAATTTGTGAGTCCAACACTTGCTTCAGCCCATTGACTCTCAAGCCCATAGTGGGCACCCGTTGTGCCGTGGTGGGCTCTCTGACTGGCTGAGAATGAAGCAAATGAAGTTAAGATAGAACTGGAAGGTGCTATTCATCCAGGGAAATAATCCAGCAGTTCTAATGGAATGCTAATACTAATCAGTTTCTGAAGAGTACGTAAATTTGTTCTTTGTTTTCCTGAGTTGCTGTATTGCTGGTTCCCAAGCCCAGTAAACACTTGAGAAGGTAAATACTTCCCACTTTAAAATTTGTTTTCTTGGATACAAAATAAATGGAAGTGGTTTTCTGCAGCCTCCTTCTTTGTGCTGGAAAACACAACATTCAGAGCAGCTATCAAAAAAGGTTAGGATAACTTAATTTTGCAGGAGATTGATCCTTTTGCACTAGTTTACATCTTTTGAAAGTGTTTCTTATAAGCATACAGATAGTTCTGTATCACAGGACTTCATCCTCCTCCCCTTTCCTTACTGAGCAGAGCAGCCCGCTACACAGTGTTGCTGCACAGAGTGGCAGTGATTATTTCATTGTGTCTGTCTGTGAATATTCCAGCTCTAATCTCTTCTGCATTAACAGACTGTGCTTTGGACCTGGTTGTTGTCACCAAAGAGAGGTGAAAAATGTAACCTTTCCCCAGCCATGCCTCTGCATCCAGCCTGCAGATTGGCCTCTTCTCAGACCAGAATATATCTTGGCCTCTAAAAGTCTCCCAGAGTTACAAAGATTTCACTTTAATAAATATAAATGAATGAGTCTGGCCACACTTCCTTGATTTCTGGGTTAAACTCAGCGTGCTACAGTGACTGGAGGTAATGCAAGCTCAGAAAAGGGGATACATTTCCTTAAAGCAAGTATTACCTTGGATACCTGTGTTTGGCAGTAGAATTCCTCATTAGAGGAAAGATCAGTGGGTTTTTGTTCTTCCCCTCAGGAATGTGCCAATACAATGTATTCTGTCTGGGTCATTACCTCACCATCACTGAAGCTGGAAGGTGTAAGGGTTTTTCCACATCTCAAAGAGAGGGAGTGCCTTGTCTGCTCAAACACAGCACAGTTATTATCCAGAACGCTCATTTCCTTTTAAAACATGAATAGTTTTATGCAACCAGCAAGTGACAGAGGGTATGAGTAGGTTAGTTACTCACAGGGGTTTTAGATATAATAAATAAGAAAGCATGTCTGGTTTTGTCATTGCCCTGTCTTGATTCCTAGGGAGGGAAGTATTGTTTTCTGCTCTCTACAGAGACACTTTAATTGGAGCTAGTACACAGTTTTGTAGTCAGAAGCAGGTACAAGTTAGTCTTAAGCCACGATGTAGAGTTCATTTTCATACATAAACATAATGGACACCTATTGCATTTGTTCCCAGAGATAAAAAGTCTAAGGAGGAGCTTGACTTAGTGAGAGAAGAATGGATTAATATAATACAATATATAGCATTTATGTATTTTCTTTCCAATCTGTATACTTCAGAAGAAGTAATAAAGTTGCCCACACCACAGCTTTGTCTGTCTGCCCTCAAAAAATTACATCCTGCATTTTCCTTTTTATTGAGAAGCTCTCGTTTAGAGATACAACTGACATTACATGACGCGTAACCACAGATCAGACCCAAGCTCACCCTCTCTCGTCTCTCAGATCTACATACAAGCATATGGGTTTGCTGTTACCAATTTTGGAGTGAAGCTTTTCAAAGCAGTAGCCTGTATTACATCTTTGCCAAGTATCTGAACCTGGAAGTGATTAACTGTCATGTCTTATCCACAAGGAGACCCTGAGATGACTACCAGCTTAGCTCTGTAGCTCTCTGGTCAGAGCTGAAAGACAAGCACTATAAAGAGGCAGAGAAGTTTGGCTTCAGAAGTAATGTTCAAAAAGACAAAAAGTGCAGAGGTTTAGTAGAATTTCAGAGCTGACTCTCGCTTTTACTTCTTTCTGTCTTTGAAGCCAGGAAGATGTAGCTGAAATTCACGTTAATTTGCTCTCAGGACTTTCACTGTTCCTTCCCTGTTCCCGAGTCCCTCCAACTCCTAATGGTGCCTTGAGTGGAGTAAAATACCTCAGTAGCTCTAGGAGTGTGGCCCTGAACCCAGCACACTTCAGAGCTGTTTTGTTACTCACCCTGTCTCTTGCTCACCTGAGAGATCGTGCAGGAAACCTGGAGTAGTACAGCCTGCTAAGATTTATTACTTTCCTACTTGATGGTTAATTACTTGCAGTTACCTGCCTTCTTTACCTGCAGATGTATTTGAAGATTAATACATTAAGAAATGTGAGCTGCTCATCTAATTACATGCTCCTAGCAGGACAGATGAGAATTCCATGCTTGTGAGCACTGTGCCACAGTGATGCAATGCTGCTGTCTCACTGATGATTTAAGCTAAGCATCAGTGTAAAATCACCTTGCACATCACCTTTGGGGCTTGAGAGACTTACCTACTACAGAACCAAAGGCCTTGTACCAACAGGGATCCGACTGCAATGTTGGAAGCTGTGTGAGAGCTTATAAATTGTTCTGATCAATGTTAAAAATAAGTGTGTCCCAAGAGGAATCGTTTCTTTTTGATTGCTAAAGATTATGATGTTATTCGAAATTCATAGAATCACAGAATCCCAGACTGGTTTGGGTTGGAAAAGACCTTAGAGCTCATTCAGCTCCAGCTCCCTGTCATGGGCAGGGACACCTTTCCCTGGAGCAGGGTGCTCCAAGCCCTGCCCATCCTGGCCTTGAACAGTGCCAGGGATGGAGCAGCCACAGCTTCTTTGAGCATCCTGTATCAGTGCCTCAGCACGCTCACAAGAACTTCTTCCTTATATATGATCTAAATCTCCCTACTGTCAGTTTAAAGCTATTTCCCCCTGTCCTATCACTTACATGCCCTTGTAAAGTCCCTCTCCAGGTTTCTTGTAGGTCCTTTTAAATTCAGTACAACAGTGGGAGAGGCATAATCACCAAGCCCTCATGGACGCCAGAGAAGGACTTCTCTTTTTTACTGTTTTCAATGATTTCCTTCCAGAGGACCAAAGCCTTCCAGCTTCCATCTGAACATAAGGCCAACAGTACTGCGCTGCTCAGCAGGATGAAGTGACACATCCCTACAAAAACATGAGCAGAGGCTACCTGATGATGGCCTCGCCTCGGGAAGTGATTCTCTCTCCAGAAAAGCAACTTCTGTGGCTGATTTGCCAGGTAACTTGGATCTGAGACTGTCAGTCAAAAGCCTTTACTTCTTTCCTTCCTTCCCTATTTGCAGCTTTTCCCTAGCCTCCATCTGTATATTTCAGCTGGAGAAGACAACCACTCTTTTCATTTAGAAGTAAAAGTTGGGAATAACCTTTTCTTCTGCTCTAAGGAAGATTGCTTAACCACCTGTATTTAACTCTTGCTTTGGAAAGCAGACTTTATTATGCCTTTGCGTTTGTTCTGTGCAAGCACTTGCTAAATATTTTGTGTTTTGATTCTTTTTCTCATGAGCATCCAGATGGATCCATTTCATATTTGTCATGGATTTTCTCACACAGGGGGCAGTAAGCAAGATGAAAGCTGTGAGCTCAAAACTTTCACTCATGTAATGAAGTTCATGTGACCGTGTCATGCCTTTCATCTTCTGAGTCTTTTACCTTGTGGAAGCTAGCACAACAGTGTGCGCAACTTTTCACTGCTCACACAGCCCATCTGAATCAATACATTTTGGCTTTACCTGACACTCTGGGCTATAAAAGTACTGTACAGTGTAATAAATTTTCATTGTAAGCTATCAATAAGCAGTGCTTAGTTTTGTGCAAAGTGTGATGCTGAATAGCTCCTAAATAAACATTGCTGGGATGTATTTGAAGACACTATTTGCAATTCACATCTGATTTACTTTCTAATGGAACAGTGCTTACAGAAGTACTAAGAATGAAATGCACGTAAAATCATCTAATGCAAATACCCAGAGTGATACATGTCTTCACGTTCTCCACTTACATCCAGAGCAGTTAGGAAATCCTGATCCTTCAGCAGCTTTCTTCGTATTGTATTCAGCTGAGGGATGGGGGAGTGAAACATCAACATTCATAGAATCATAGAATAGTTAGGGTTGGAAAGGACCTTAAGATCATCGAGTGGGACCTTGTGAAATTATTTTAGTAAATTTAATTTTAAAATAAACAAAATTCAGGATTAAAACAGTGTTTATTAGAAAAGTTTTCCTGGAGAACCTGTTCATTTCTAGTATAGAAAATACCTCTTTAAATGTCACATACACCTGCCAGAAACCAACTCTTCCGTCATTTGTCCAGAACTTATCCTGCAGATACTGCACACAACACAGGATGAAACTGCTGCTTTTATTTTAGGAATGGGAACTCAGGAAATTGAAAGATGTGACCTTGCTGGGGTTTGAATATGCTTTGTAGCAGCTAAATCATCCCGAAGGCCTGTGCATGGCAGTTGGTAGAAGTTCAATGGAACTTGGTTATTTTTTATGTTAACCACAAAGCACAAATGTTAATTATTATAAAGGTTTGTATCTACTAAGTGCAAATATCTTTTCTGATTTGCAGTTCATGTATGATATGAATACACTGAACAGAGAGAACAAGGCAAAACCAAAGTGTTTGGACATCCTGATGAATAAAATCTGCCACTGATGCAAGCCGAAACAAATCATCACATCCCTTTCCATGTGAGTGGCAAAACGGGGTGATACCCACTTTCTAAGGCATTGCAGTGGTAATTGTTCTGTGACTGGGAGGCTGAATTATTTGAACCACTTTGAGATGGAAGGTCCTCTCAAAGTATGAAATGTTATCATTCATAGTAAGAGTGAAAACACAGAAAGAATAATTCCCAGTAAATTAACACAGAACCACAGATCAGTTCCAATTGTGTGGGTTGTTAGTGTAGCATTTCTTCCCAAGGGCTGCAGTAGGATCTTCTCCCCTTCATTCTTTTCAGACACGGCTAGCTTTAGCTTGCCCTTTAAATATCTAACAACTGTTTGGAACATTTTATTTTATGGTAATTCCACATCATTTATTCTTGGGCTTCCAAATTCAGCACCAGGTTTTAGAACAAACAAAGCCAGTTAATTCCTCTGTGTGCAGATCACACAGCACTCCCTTGGCATTTCCTGAAGGTCAAGTGAAAACTCGAAAGGAGGTTTTGTTATTTTTCACACCCTTCTTTCCACCCACCATCAAATCAAGCAAAACTTCACTTAATCATTATCAGAAAAACAAAAAGTTACAGTCTGGAGCATCAGGCCAGGTCTTCACACTCCATTTGCACAGTAACTTTGAGGGCTGCTGTTGTGCTGTTTGCTTTTAGCAGACATCTCTGCAGCCATCACTACAATGCATTTTGGCATTGTTCCCAGGGCAGCTATTTATGACAGCTTGTCTCAAGGTGCCTGCATGAACATTAGGATGTCCATGGCAATCTGCAAATTGACCCATCCATGTGGCATTTGACATGGAAAGAGCTTAATAATGCTGTAATTGAGAGCAGAATCCAGCTTTAATTAGCACTGGTCAAAATTTCTTCACTGTAAATGTGTGATCCAACATCTCCAGAGTCTCTACCCACACCCAAGGATTCCTGTTCTCAGTACAGAAAGATAAAACTAATCTGAGGTTTCTGAAGCACCAGTGCCCAACTGCTATCCCTCTACAGGAATCTTTGCCCTCCAGCTGAGGTCAGGCTTCCTCTTTCACAAATAAATGTGAGCCAGCAGCCTGTTTTCTCACCTGCTCCACCTTCACTCTGCTAATCTGTGTAACGTACAATAGGAAATCCAAACTGAGAGGGCAATGCTAGAAATGGGCTAACAAAGGGAAGTTCTGTGGAGGCTTTGAGAGTAAGCACCAGGAAACTGGGCAAGTAACAAATGCTACAAGGTTCTGTGTCTAGGAGGAAGGAACGTGGCCAGGATGCACTGGGTACATCACTCCAGATCCTGATTCACTCTAAAATGCCTGAGAGAATTAGCAGTTGCACAGCAGCTGTGATGCTACCCAGCTATATGTCCCATCGCACAGCCTTCACCCTGTCACTGTGTACATGCTGCTGTGCTACCCCATTGTCTACCATGAGAGGATTTCTGTCACATGTGGGAGCTGCAAACCTGGAGTATCTTTTGGGTCAGAAGCTGTTGGAGAGAGCCGCTCGGAAATGATTTACCAGGTGCCTGCTTGATTTCAGAGCTAGCATGTGAATATTTTGTTTTGGTTAGTTGATTGTGGGTTTTTTTTTTGGCTAGCTGCTGGAAAAAAATCCTCTTGTTAAAGGGAATGGAGCTTATTCAGCTTTGTGAAAATCCATTGATTCATGTTAGGCATAAATTTGCCTCTCAGGACTCACAAGAAAGCAGTCAGAGCATCCTGGTATGAGAAGAATTGTACCTTCTCCTAAAATCCTTCCTGGGGTAGAGTGTATTCTTCTCACCCACACAACTAGCAAGATCTGCCAGCAGGTACGGAGTAGGAAGCAGATCAATATCTGTGCATCTTCTCCCTCTCACCTTTTCCCCATCACCAACCCACCTGACTGCCTGGGAGCTGCCTCCTGAGTACTGCTCAGCCCTTCCCATCGTATAAAGGAAGGAAACTCCTGTTCTTCCCTCCCTTTTTCCCTGAGCCCCAGTCACCCACCTGAACACCACCAGACTCAAGTTTGCTTTTAGACTGTAAAACCTTAGAGGTGCTTTCAAATGACAGCAGCTGTGGAATCATATCAATCTTAATGGCCTCCTATTGGCAGTCTCTGGGCTCATCTTTGCCTGCCCACAAGCATTTACTGAGGTCATTAAAATCACTCTGATATTTATGTGTTGTTTGCAGAAGGGGTGGGTAAAGACTGACACTGGGAGCTGAGTCTTTGTTGTATCAGGAGCTGTTTGTATTGTTGTATCGAGTGCTGTTTGAAGAGTCAGCCTAGATTTAGTGAGGTGCTTCAGGAGGGATCAACAGATAACTTTACTTCGTGCAGTCCCAACTCGAGAGGCAGGATTCCTTCACCTGAAATTGTTCTCAGCAGAATACATGTGGATTTTATGCAGCCTGCCCCATCTTTTCTTCTTGAAACCCTTTACCCGACACCTTAAAATTGCAGCCTTTGAGGATTCATTATTTGACTTTTACCAGGTGACCTCTTTGATGCATCAGGGTGCACACAGAAGCCTGACAGCTGCAAAAAGCCCCAAAACAACAGGAATCCATCCATGTGCAATACGGAGCATCACAGAATCTTCACCCATTCACCACTGTGGGTACAACTATGAAGTGAGTGTCCTATACCTTCCATGCTTTGAGGGAAACCCCTAGCCAATACCAGGTGCTAGCTGGCCTTCACTTGGATAAAGGAGTTTTTAGATTGCTCATTCTATTACGTGCTGCACTGGTTCTCCTGACCATTACAAATACCATCAAAGCCTCAGTGCTGATGCCAGAACAGCAAACAAAAGCAGGGAAAGAAGTGCTGTGACCCCGAGGCAGCACTCACCATGGCGAAGCAGGCTGTGGTGAAGAGAGCTGGGGCTGAGCAGCAGGCCAGAGGATGAGCCGACAGGCACCGCTCCAGTGAGGAGTACACAGACGGATGTGAAAGAGCATCCCAAGCGTAGCGTTTGACGTGCAGGATGGGGGCAGAGAGGCCGCTGTAAGCTTGTTAAAGCTCCTCTTCAGACTGCTAACGGGACCGCTCCGTCACGCTCCGGCCCCTCACCTCAGAGCGAGCGCCTGGGCCCGCCGGCGGGATGCATCTGCGGGGGCAGAGCGCCGCCTGCTGGCACGACGGGATGTGGGGCCGGGGCCGAGGGACCGGGACTGAGGGATCTGGACTGAGGGACCGGGACTGAGGGACCGGGACTGAGGGACCGGGACTGAGGGATCTGGACTGAGGGACTGGGACTGAGGGATCTGGACTGAGAGGTCTGGACTGAGGGACCTGGACTGAGGGATGTGGACTGAGGGACCGGGACTGAGGGACCGGGACTGAGGGATCTGGACTGAGGGACCGGGACTGAGGGATCTGGACTGAGGGGTCTGGACTGAGGGATCTGAGCTGTGGGGTCTGAGCTCATGAGTTGGGGATGAGGGGACTGGACTGAGGGACCTGGACTGAGGGATCTGGACTGCGGGGTCTGAGTTGCAGGGTCTGAGCTGTGGGGTTTGAGTTCATGGGTTGGGGATGAGGGGATCTGGACTGAGGGACCTGGACTGCGGGGTCTGAGCTGCGGGGCCTGGGATGTGGGGTCTGAGCTGCGGGGCCTGGGCTGCAGGGCCTGGGCTGCGGGGTCTGAGCTGCGGGGCCTGGGCTCATGGGTTGGGGATGAGGGGACTGGACTGAGGGGCCCGTGCTGAGGGACCTGGACTGCGGGATCTGAGCTGTGAGACCTGCGCTAAGGGGCCTGGGCTTACAGGTTGGGGATGCAGGGACTGGACCAAGGGGCCGGTGCTGAGGGACCTGGACTGTGGGGTCTGAGCTGCGGGACCTGCGCTAAGGGGCCTGGGGCCGTGGGGCTTGGGGTGACGAGCCTGGACCAGGGAGTTTGAGCCCAGGGGCCTGCACTGCTCCTCCACATACCTATTGCAGGGGCTGATGCTCCTGTGGAATATAATACAATGCAATAAATAAATAAAATAGATAAAAAAAATAAAATAAATACTAAAAAAATAAAATAAAATAATAAAATAAGACAGCCTTCCCAGAAGAGGAATTCTGCAAGAAAGTCAGATTACACTAGAAGGGATCTGGAGGATATTGCACATGGTTGAAGGCAGCCTTTAGATGCTTATAACCACACAAGATAGCTTTAATGTGTGCCAGTGAAAGGCTGTGCATCTCTGAACATTTGTATGCATTTACTGAATTCCCCAGTGATATACAGAGATCTTTTTCTGAGAAACACAGAAATTCTTAAGGTGGATGAGGGATAATTGCTGTGTCCATTTGTAACATTGGGCTCTGTTAGTGACTGAATTGTACAGAGTAAGAAACAGAGCATGAGAGGAGTTCAGGATCAATTGCTCCTCTGGCATAAACCATGAAATGGACTCAATTTCAGACACTTTATTACCCAATGGGTACTGAAGCAAATATCCATTGGACAGTAAGGCACCTTCCAGGTTTGGTACTCGAGGGTTAAACCACTGTTCCAGTGTGGAATTTTCATTGTGTCTTTAACTTCTGTCATAGAACCATAGAATAGTTCACATTGGAAAGGACCTTAAGATCATTCAGTTCCAGCCCCCTGCCATGGGCATGGACACCTCCCACTAAACTATGGCACCCAAGGCTCTGTCCAACCTGGCCTTGAACATCGCCAGCAATGGAGCATTCACAGCTTCCCTGGGCAAACCATTCCAGTGCCTCACCACCCTCACAGTAAAGAACTTGTTCCTTATATCCAACCTAAACTTCCCCTGTTTCAGGTTGAACCCTTGTCCTATCACTACAGTCCCTAATGAAGAGTCCCTCCCCAGCATCCCTATAGTCCCCCCTTCAGACACTGGAAGGCTGCCATGAAGTCTCCATGCAGCCTTCTCTTCTGTCATGGCCCTGATAATAGTCTGTTATTGCCCTTGCCTGTGGCTCTGTCTCAAGTTGTTTTCCATCAAAACACAGGGCAGTTGTGGGACACAAACAGTAATTATCATCTTCTTTTCCTCTGAGGAAATAAGACAATTTCAATGATTTCACAAGTAAATTACTTTTCCTCTGGAAAACCTGCTGGAAACTATGCAGAGATCTCCAACGATGCCAATGTTCATGGATTAGTGGGCATGTGAAGGAATGGAAGTCAGATGTAGAATGATAACAGTTCTGAAATGAGTTTGTAGCTTACCACAGAGTTATCTCCACAGGCTTTGGTATGAAGACATTGAGCAGAAGGAAGAGATTATGATTGATCGTAGTCCATGAAACGAGGATGCTTGCACTGCAGTCTGAGCCATTCTCAAATGTGCACATCAGGCTTTTGAGTTCCTAGAGATTCACTTCCAAAAATAGCCCAATTTTAACAATTCCAGAGATCCCTGACTGACTTTGAATGCGAATTTCAAACAATGCCTCCTAAACTTGTAGCACCATCAGCTCTTTATTCCCATCCCTTCCATCTTAATGCTAAAGACCAATGATGATTAATTTTAAATGGCTCCATTATAAAACATATTTCATATATTTTCATATAAATTTCATATATAAGTGAAATGTAAAGACTGGGGAATGGGAGTTGATGTAAGGAGAGAATAAATTAAGACTGATGTAAGGCAACAAGGACATGAGGAAAAAACCCAAAGGGTGACTTGTGGGAGATCAAATGACAGGAACAGAACAAACCTCAAAGAAAAGGTTTCTCAATGTGGCTCCGGATGCTCCTCTTCATGCTGTGTGTTCTCTGGTAGGAAGATGGTGAGCACAGCTGAATGTATTACTGCCAGAGGAAGTAGGAGAGTATCATTACAAGGCATGTAAAATACATGTTATGGTACAAAATATATAGAAATATGATATATATGTGCTATGATACCACATATATATATATGATACAATATATGTGTGCTATGATACACTATATATAAATATGATACATTCCAACCCCTGTCACAGGCAGGGACGCCTTTCATTAGACCAGGTTGCTCCAAGCCCCTGTGTCAACCTGGCCTTGAACACTGCCAGGGATGGGGCAGCCACAGCTTCTCTGGGCACCCTGTGCCAGTGCCTCAGCACC
>JASSUY010015996.1:0-11019 GCA_032466535.1 Forpus xanthops | reverse complement strand
GGAGGAGGGGACCCGGGAAGAAGCCGGGCGGAAGGAGAGTCAGGGCACCTGACCCAAACTGACCAAAGAGGTATTCTGTACCACAGCACGTCATGCCCAGGATGGAGAGATGGAGAGCAGGGACCCGGAAGGGTGAGGGGTGCACTGTGTGGTCAGGCTTGATATCAGGTGATGGGGTACTGCTTGGTCAGGCTGGGTGGAAGTTAGTGAGCTGTTGGAGTCTTTCCTTGTATTTGCCTTGTCATTATTATTACTGGTGGTAGCAGTAGTGATTTGTGTTATACTTTAGTTATTAAACTGTTCTTATCTCAACCTGTGGGAGCTGCATTCTTTCGATTCTCCTCCCCATCCCCCCGGGACTGGGGAAGAAAAAGGAGAGAGTGAGAGAATTGTTTGAGGGCCTCAAACCATGACAGTGCCCAAACTGAAAGCTCTCCTGTAAAGCAAGCAGAGTGTGGTACACAAGAAAATACAACTACAGTATCTGGTACTTACATGAAAAAAGAGCTTTCCAGCCCTGATGACATAAAACACTAACCCAAGCTCATGTTCCCAGTGCTGCATGGAAATTTAATAGGTTGAGTTTCTCTTTGCAGCTACCTCTCTGATGAGGATCCTATACGGAGTCATTCTTCTTTAAAGTACTTTGAAAATTAAAATCCTAATTATGCTGATGTCTCAACTGTTTTACGTGCAAAAGAGTTGTGATTCTTTCTGTGTGACTGGCATTTATTATCACTTTCTAGTGTTAGATACAGTTGCCAGCAAAATATTTTAGTACTTGGTCATAAATGATTAATGGGTGACTATTACAAGCTCGTAAAACATTTAAAGATGTGTACTCATGCTACAGGAGTTTGCAAAGTCATTAATAGACAAGGGAGGAGTGACTTGCTTGTAAGGACTGTGTAGGCTTTGGTATTTAAGATCTTCTTCCCAAACTGCAAAGTTTAGCGGGTGCTTCAGTGGACTGGCGACCTAGAACTGCTGCAACAGGTGGGTTCCTGGGAGTGGAGATGGATATCGCCTTTCTGCAGACAGTAGAGGTGACTAACACAGTTCGTCAGCGGTTAGAGTGGGCCTACAAAGAGCCACGGAGATCTCTTCTGGAATCTGCATAGCACTCCCAGTGTTGGATGCTTAGATGCTGGCTTTCAGGAATTCAAATGCACTATATACCCACAAAAGGGTCGGAGCCAGTGCTCACCTGAAGTCCTCTGCTGTACGCCGGTTTTACTTCTTCATCTGACCTGGAGCTCAAATCAAATCTGATTTCCACCAGAAAATCGCACCTGGAAACATGTGATGCTTCTTAGCCAGGACAGCCAATTCACACACTGAAGCCAAGATCATGCAGAGTCCTAGCACGAGCATTACCGAAACCTAGAAAATAAGCTCTCTAACCAGAACAATATGTTAGAAAGCCAGCATTACTTTATTTTGGTACTGGGTGCATGGGGGATAGCTCTGCCTAATACACGCATTGAAAAAAGGCAGTTCACAGCTTATACACCTTCATTATATGCATTCTCATTATAAGTGCATTAAATGCCCACCCAATTCTCATTAATCATGCATATGGTAATTTGGGTGCTGTGAATTTTGAGGAGTGGTCTCCAGGGGTCAAGGTGGTTCTCTAGGGAGAAATGTCCCTACTCATTTTACCCATTTATGGAAATCTGCTAACTAAGGAGGTTAGAATGTGTTTAATCATTCCAACTAACTACATGTTCTTGTTTGATCTAATTTACAGCCCTGAAAGGCTTCTGGAATTGTTTTATTTCAAAGCCATTTATCCATTTGTCAGGCCTTATCAACAGAAGGAAGGCACACATTGGTTTGAGAGAAAACATCTGGTTCTTTTGTTGTATGCCTGCCTTATCTTGAGAATTGTAGCCTTATACATAGTAAAATTCTAGTTTAAGAGTCCTTGTAGACCTATGTCTAAGTCTCTATATTCACTGAAATACAAATTTAATTTGTTACAGAAGTGGCCTCACTTGCACTACCCGATATCCAGTATTGTTTTAGGAAGCTCAGCTAATGGAGCAACCTTCAACCAGAAGTAGCATAAGAAAGAAAGTTCATTTTATTTTGTACAAACCAGGTATCGCTTGTGCACAGTCATTCTCTTGCAGATTTTACTTGTTCATTCTTTCTTACTCAGAGGCTTGGCGGCGCATCTGCACATGGTCTATGCAGGATTACTTGCTGTGCTTGAGGATGCGAGAAGATAGTTATTTAGTTCTTATTGTGTCTTCTGGGGTATTCTTATTATTGGCAAACATGTGGTTGGGTTTTTAATGTGTCTTTATACCTTTTAGAAGTTGACAGTGATTGCAAATCCTTTGTTTCTCCTGCTGTCCATCTCTGTGACTCATTGGGCAAAATTGATGATTAACTCATTGTTCTTTTGTCTCTCCTGAGTGCAGGCTGTTGTATTTAGGCTACCCTTTGGTTCTTGTTGGGTTTATTTTTGTCTTTATTTATTTATTTATTTTATTTTTCCTTAACTGGGTGTTCACAGAAACTGCAGATACTTGTGCTGAGGACTTTATGACCTCCTAATTTAGGTGTCATTAACGCATGGTATCCTTTCATCCATTCTTCCACTTCTTCCTGTTCTCCCACACCCAGACAATTTGCAGCTTGCACTCTGTCCATACCAAGCTGTCATTTCTACTACAGCTCTTCGAAGAATTATGTGCAGCATTTCTGCTTCTGCTAGGCTGGGGTCTAACAGGCCTAACAGGAAGGAAGAAGGCTGAGGAATGTGGTGCCATTTCCTATGGGAAATATTTACTGCTCTCTATGGCGATAACCCAGGCTTGTTTCAGCTGGATAGGGAGCATTGCAAATATAGACTTCTAAAATTAATGGTAGCTCATGTGAATGTGGAGGACAAAGGTAAGACAAGCTCAATGCAACTGTGTCTTGTATTTGTATTTGTATTGGGATTTGTATTGAGGAGTCCACCAGAGCAACTTTAAAGGTGTACGCTTCTGTTAGGCCCAGGGCAGCATTATAACTCCCATAAGACAGCGTCTACTGGAACTGGGGCAGCCATGGGTGTTAAGGAGGGAGCCACGGATGAGGTCAAACTTTGCCTGCTGTAGAGATACCCATACTTCTAGAAGCGTGGGAAAATCATCTGGGCCACCTGTATCTCCCCAGCCAGGAGCAATACCCAAGTGGGAGTATCACCTGGATATTGCTCCTGGCCTGGGGAGATGCAAAGTCAGTGGGGTAACTCACTTTGTCAAGAGATTGGTGATGATTGCATGAAAGCTACAGGGAACAGTTTCTGCTCAAGGGATGTGTTTTTGCTGGCACAGAGCAAGACTCCCTTGTTAGCAAGGAGGCAGGGCTTAATGGGATGCCACGGCTATGGAAGGAGCAGGAATACCAGACTGGCTGCATGGGATGGCTGTATGTCCCATGCCAGCAAAACCACAGCATGACAGGCTGGAAGCGCTGGACCTCTATATAATGACTCCACTGCTGGCATTGCATGGAGCAAGACAGGAAATTAAGCATTTTCTAGTGGCAGTTCTGGCCAGTGACATTGCTCTCCTTTGTGTGCCAGAGCCAAGTGGGGCAGCCACTCAAACCCTGGTTGTATACCCCTGATTCTAACATTTAAATATCTGTGGGACTGCTGGTTCATTTTGAAGCAGTTCAGACTTCAAGCAGTGGGTTGGACAGGAGGTTGCTTGCTTTCTGTAAGTGGCCCAGGGGGATAGACTTGCCACAGAACAATAAAGTGCCGTGATTCACTGGCTTGTCAAATGGCTGGTACAGCACTACTGCAGGAGGAGGGAAAGGGGGCCGGGCTTCACATCAGGATACAGAAAGAAAACTGTTGATTGGTTGGTTTTTTTTCAGAAGAGTCAGAGGGATGAAAAAAAGCAAAAAAGAAAAAAGTGAATCACTCCTTTGTCATCTCACACTATTCCCAACCATAAAAATAAGAAAAATGACCTTGCAAGGAGGTTGGAGACAATAATTAATGTTTGTGAAGCACTAAGTACTATAGCAATAAATTATATGTGAGATCCTATGAGGATATTACTAATTGTGTATTCAGGGCAGAGTTTGAATAGGATATAGTAAATGAGGCATGAGGCCATGCACTTAACAATGAGGATAAAACAAGCTAATGAATAGTTGCTCGTTAAATGTATGCCATCCACATGTACAGAAAGGCCAAAGGTCCTGCGTAAAAAGGTATGTGTTATCCTGTAATTAAAGATTTTACAGTGCATGTAAGAATTACAAGTTTCATTTGTCTGGGAAACTTTAAATCATTCATTTCCTACCCTCTAAATACCCAGATTTGCAAATTTAACACTCTTTGAATGTAGGCTTTTTATGTAATTCAATAGAAATTATTTAAACATTGTGTTTCCCCTGCTTGTCTTGCCACAGCTGGCAGTGAGCTCCTTCTCCCATGCTGTCTTCACCATCTGGAACTGACTAAATGGTTTCCTGAGTTGCCTTCAGTCCCATCACCAAATTCCATCTTCTGGGCCAATAATTCTTATCTACCTTTCTCATTACAAAGACCCATCCCCATTTGTTGACCAAGTTTGGCTCCACTAAACTTATATTCCTCTCAGGTCTTGTCTTTCCTTTTCTTTTGTGTTTTTATGCCACATAGATATGAATCTATAGGACGTCAGTACGACTGCCTACATTTATTAATATAAAATGAGAGCATTAGTGATTTAGTGTTCTCAAGTTTTCCATGTCAGATAAATTAGTTTGGAGAAGTGTTTAGTTCAGTTTAGATTAGGTTTTAATGAAACAGCAACAAACCGACTATATAAACTCAGACTGACAGTTCTCTTCCTAAGAAATCACAATTCCAGTACCCTGCTGAAAATAGTAAAGGTAAATAAAAAGCAGAGAATAGATCTCATCCAGTTATCCCCCAGAAATAAAAAAGAAAATTAATACGTTTCAGTTTTGTATTGCAAATGTATTATTTGTAATGCATTTCTATAATTTATACACAATACAGTCAACAATAAATAAATATCCAACAGTAATATGGTTTCAGAGCAAATGCAGTGCTGATACTGGAAGAGCATGTGCCTTTGCAGTTATTTAATACGTGCCAGCTGAATTTGAGCCAACATGCTCTCTTTGTGAAACACAAAATGTAAGGTTTTGCAACAAAACAGTGTCACTAGAATCTCTCTGATCAGTACTTTTAATATATGGTAGAAATAACAGATAGTTCAGAGGACATTTTGACACAGGCATCAGCTGGAAGTGGAGATGGCACTTGGTGTTGTTTGCCTTGTGCTTCTGCTTCTAATATGCCTTTACTCTAATTGTTCTAGTGGTTTATGGCTTTACAACTTCTCACCACCATTATTTTATGAGACAATCTTTGTATCTTTTTTTTTTTTTTTTTTTTTTTGTTTTCATAAAATTTAAATAACTTGAGCCTATTGGTTCCTCTCATTACTCTGAATTTTTCAAATTGCCACCGATGTGATTTCCTTTTGCTTTGAGTAAGGCTGGTACAATGATGCTGTTTTCTCAGACCTCCTGAGTCTCCATGGCTTTATAGAGATCATAGATCAAAAGGTCACATCCTGTGTTTTTTTCCTGGGACCAGAGAACCACGGATTCTCTAGCCTACAAACTCTTCTAATTGTGTTGTAGGTGAGATTCTCAGTCTGAAAAAGGACAATAGTTCATGTACCATGTGAATTCAAAAATCAGTTGAACGGTATTCACTATGTTCTGCAAAATCTTTTTAAAAGAAAATAACATTAAGATAGCATACAGATGAAATTCAAGGAAAAGAAACCAACCCTTCCCTGCTGACAAGCTAATTTGCATTGCTCTAAGAATTACAGAATGAAGTAAAATTATTTTATTGCCTTCTTTCATCATTATGCCACGGTACTAATTACACTCCTAGCGTTCTAAAGTCTATAATGGTATTTCCTGCCACTGAGTTCCTATTTCTTTATTAACTTAATTCTTTAAACACATGCTTTATGTCTCCGGTAAGGACCTGGTAACAGTCTATCATCTTACAATGACACCAGTGGGTTAGCCTTCATCCAGTGTGAAGATGGAAATGGCAGAACAATGACTGCAGAATTGAAACCATAGAAAAATGATTAATATTTTCCAGGCTGATCAGCATATGCTGCCACAGAGTGAATATGAAATCATCACATTTTAATATGGAAAAGTGATGAAGTCGAGGGCATAAATAATACAAGTTATGCAAGCATATCTCTGCATGCGTATAAGAGATTGGTGGTTTTCAGTGTATGGAAGCCACTATGCATCCTGAAGGACAATTGCTTTGCTGGAGTCACTGCTTTGCATAACCCTCAATAAGAGTGACCTTTCATTTTAGACCCTGTTTCCAGCTGACTTCAGAAAAAGCTGAGTAATTTCAGCCAAAACCCAGCACATCTCTAACAAAGATAGACTCACTGCCACTGTTCTATAAGCTCAGGGTTTAACAAGGAAAAAAAGGTCATTGCTGTCTGGTCTGGGAAGTGTTAGCAAACTGTACATAAGCATAAGCAAGCTTAAAAATAACCAGTTTCAAAGTACATCCTAATCACTGATAGAAAGAAACGCATGAGATATGACTCTGCCTTTGTTAAGAGTTATAATAAAGTTACTGACATACACAAATGAGTCCTTCATGGGGCTCAAGCTTACACTAGTAAAAGGAGAGCCTTATGGCAATTTAGACCGATGACAAACTGCAACAGGACAGTAGAAACATTTTCATTTAGTCCTCACACTCACATTGTACCTTCTGCCTGTGGCTTCCAGGGAGCTTGTGGCAGCTGGGGATTTCTGCACAGAAGCTGTCCCTAAGAGACCACTGAGACCAGAACTGTGAAAGGCGATGGCAAAGGGCTTGGCACTGGGCTGGATATAAAGATACGGGGGATGTGCTGGAGAGAAGTCCTTGGCCAGAAAAAAAGTGGTGAGTTCCTGCAGTTCCTTTCCTCTGAGCAAAGAAGGCAAACCTGGGACCAGGGCTGGAGGTTAACAAATGCTGACGCCATAGGAAATTCCAGCATTAAGACTAAGGCTCTGCTATTAAAGAATATATTTGTGCCTAAATGACGTCTCCAAACACAGAATGCTTGTCATCATTTTGCCTGGCAAAATCTAGTGGTGTGGGTTCCAATCATACTTCCAGCAGTTGTCACAAGCTTATTTGGAGATACTGTCAGGCATGACTTCGGAATCTTTCTTTCCATGGCCACATTTTTCCTCCATTTACAGGTGCAATTCCTGATAAAGCCAGTGGAAATCATAACCAAAAATCTGGCAACAGAAACTTAATCTTAAGCCAGTGTAGAATTTTTTAAGGGCTTTTAATTAACTAAAATCAGGAAGTTGTTATTTATGTTATTAATAAGCCGCATGATTTTGAAGAGCTTTGTCACTGTCATTCCTGTTCTAACCACTACCCTATTGAAGTGTTCAAGCTCCCTAGCATAAGACCATGAAATGAGACAAATTATTGCACTGATATTTTTTGTCATACAAACAAATACTTCAGGCTAATTTAAATAATCAGAATAATTCCTAATTTTTTTCCTACATTTAAAGGTATTTTGCATTTTTCTTTCTGTCCTGTTGCTAATTATGTTAAAAGAGGCTTTGTAAAAGAAACGAAGATCTGTCACCAAACCAGTCATTTTTCTGGCATGCTGTGCTGGGAGTAATGCAATTGCTTAAGTAAAAATGGCGCAGCTTTAACATCATAATCTAATAATTAATTTCTTTGCCTTTCATTCTAATAATGAAAGACAGAATGAATTCTTACATGTAGTAATACTCTGTAAGTATTTCTATATGATTTATGCTATCATTTAATATTATTTCAAGAAAGCAAGACAAAACATTGATTCTTGTCATTTTGCTCAGTTACTCATTTTGTGATTTTTATATTCTTCCACTATCACTGAAAAGAAATGATCAAGTTAACCATTTTAACAAGCTTTTGCTAGTTGCACTTACATACGATTCATTCAAAAGACTTCTGAAATCGATCAAATAATAGGGCCTGGTCTCCTCTCCCTGAATAATGACATCAAGGAAGATGCACCTCCCTCTCTGGGAAAGAATGGAGCTGGGAGTGCTCAGGGGAATAAAAGGGTTTAAAGCACAGCACATAAAAGGCTGAGTAGAGGAGTCTTTGAAAATGAATGCAAGCTTCAACAAAAGACGACAAAGAAAAGGGTACAGAGGGAGTGGCCAACTTGGTATAGATATGGGCAGTGCATACAGAAGAGGTTGCTGAGATAATGCATAATACCCCAGTCAAAGGGAGAATGAGCTGTAGGTGCAGGGTTGGAAGCAGAAAAAAATTGCATTTTGATGAGGGGCATGGGATGTGCAGAAGTTGGCTGTGGCTAATGGGGGCATGAGGAGATCTGAAAAGAAAGGCAGTCTGGAATGACACCAATTATCTCAAAATGAAATGTTTGTATTTTCAGTAGCATATGATGAGCTATTCTTCATAACCACAAAATTATGAAGGTGAGAAAAAGAGACCTGAGGCCCATACTAATATTTTTGAAATGACAGAAGTAGTAAAAATTCTTTTCCCTTTTCTCAGATGTAGATCGAATTGAAAAGAAAAGGCACCTGAATTCTCGTCAATCTGGAGTAATATTGTCTCGCAGTTATGCACCTTCTGTCTAGGTTGTTTGCATTTGTAGCAAAGTCTCACTGGAAAATTCTTTTAGAGCAAGGCTGGAGCAAGCTTTATGGCGATGAGCTAAAAGATTATCACTGCCTGGCTAATTTCCAATAACGTATATTCAGCCATCTCCATGAGTCACAAGACTTACTCAAGGACATTTGGTATGACTTTCCATCTGAGATTACCTTTTGGACTAGATCAGTTGAGGGTCTGACTCAGTATTGTACTGGCAATGTTTTAAGTGTTTTTTCTAAGGGAGTTTGCAGTGCAGTGAGATCTTGTTTGAGCAGTTGGATATCCTTGGTCTGGAAGAGTATAAAGATGCTGGTATTCTATAATATATTGCTGAAGCTCATATATTGCAGTATTTTTTGAATATAGGTTATTAATTTTAAGTAAATTCTATATTATAAAATAATTTATAAATATATATTAATATAAAAATGAATTCTATATAAAATGAATCTAATTAATAGGAATATATATAAAAATATAAATAAATGAATTATATATTATAAAATAAATCTAATGAATGGGAATATGTTGACAGTGCCAGACGGATAAGATGTCTAGTGGTGGGTGCAAGGCTTCTGTATGATTAAGATTAGGTCCTGGAGGAAGTGAATGGAGTCCTTTAGCAAAGTAAGCTTCCTTTTCTCTGTTTCCCTAGTGAGGGGAAAGAGCTTATCCCCTGCTCCCCATTTGCCCCTTGCAACGGGCCATTAGCACCTATGGGTCCTGCTCCTGCCATGCTCCCATCCAAGGGGGAAAGGTGTAAAGTAGACACTAGGAAAGGCTTGAAGGAAAGGCCCAGGATAGGGACGAGAAGAGGTGCTGCTAACAGAAACAGGCTGGCACAAGCATTCAAATGACAAAACACATGACTGTAACAAGCCTATAGGAGCGCAAAAAAGAGGATCATTAAAGAAGGGTTCAGCAAGGGGTTCAACAACAGAATGCAGGAAAAATTATAAGGGAAAGGTTTCAGTCTGGATGAACAAGGATAAAGTAGTAGCAGATATGCAGACACTGCTGAAACAGTTGAGGACTGGAAGATGACAGCAAATAGGAAGATGTATATATATGGTACTCGACCCTGCAACCTCCTTCAGGCTTTGGGGCCACTTTTCAGGGTCTGAGAGCCTTCTGGGAATGTATTTACCTCAGATAACATGCTGGAGGTCCTTGTAGTGGAAAATCCACACAATTATTCCACTGAATGCTGATAGTGCTGTAGAACGGAGCTCCTGGTTTGGTTTCATCCACCAGGAATCTATTTTGTGCACACTGGGATCACTTTGAGAAACCAGTTATTATGTGACAAGTGGGAACAGTCTGAAAATTTGCATCAAAGCTACCACATTGCTATGAACCAGATTCTTAAGGTACACAGAATGGTTGTGACATAAACGTACATGAATATGTCCATTCCTGACCACGATGAAGAGTTTTTATCAGATACTGTATTATTTTTTCCTTAATGTTTTTCCTTAAAGGTATATGCTTAAAAAGAAATAATATGGTTACTGCCTGTGGTTTCTGGCTTTCTGCAAAATGGAGAAAACCAAAAAGAACATTTTCTGAGCCAGACAGCTTTGTGATAACACAAGGAATTCCACTCATACTTTGCTTTTCTGACGTGTTGCAAATATTTCCATATCAAATCAGTTCATGTAGTAGCTGACAGATATATTGATTTTGCAAGTATAAATCTCTGAACAATGTCACTTGCATTATTTTTTTTTAAGACTAAATAAATTGAAAGATCTGCAGCCCTGAAGAAGGGAGGAAATAGTAACCATCTGTGACACTCGATTTCTGTATTTGCATCACAATAGTGAATTATTTGCATGTCTATTGCCTAAAGTTCAAATTCTGTTGATTTCCTAAACCCTAAAAAATGAGTCTGAGCCTTCAACTTTGCAGATGTCCGAAGCTCTGAAGAACTGAGATTGCTAAACTGTACCATCTTGAAAATCAGCCCTTTTGTAGCTCTCATGTAAGCAATTTTCTTTCACATTCTACTTTTGCTGAGTTTAGCTTGCAGTTGACTATCTCAAAACATGTCTACATGGGCAGTTATATCTGGAACCAAACTTCTTTGCTGTTGCTCTGAACCTGCTTCCTGTGGACCATCTGTGGTCTGGAAGCTGTGTGGCTGTTTTAGATGAAGGTCTGGGATTAGAAGCACCAGTGGAGAGACACTCTTGTTCCTCTCTAGCTCCCAGACTGGTCTAAAATCCAGAATTTTTGAGCACACACAGTTGAGCTTGTTTCCATTAGTCCCCTATTCATGTAGCTGTGTCTTT
>JASSUY010015995.1:0-10328 GCA_032466535.1 Forpus xanthops | reverse complement strand
GTTCCCTGTGAGGGTGCTGAGGCACTGGCACAGGGTGCCCAGAGAAGCTGTGGCTGCCCCATCCCTGCAGTGTTCAACTGTCAGGTTGGACACAGGGGCTTGGAGCAACCTGCTCTAGCGGAAGGTGTCCCTTCCCTTGCCAGGGGGTTGGAACTGGATGAGCTTTAAGGTCCCTTCTAACACAAATCAGGCTGGGATGCCACTTTTATTAAGGTCAGGAGTTTGATGGAGATCATTCAGCTTTCCAGTTTAAATGGAGCTAACTGGAACCAATTATTTATCGGTTGGAGTGAAAAGGAATTGATGGTCTCACACATGTTGTTTGTTATCTTTTACAGGCAATTTCCTTCCTTACGCCACTAGCAGTCATTTTTGTGGTCAAAATAATCCGGCGAACAGACAAGACTGAAATCAAAGAGGCTTTCTTAGGTAATGTATGTCATTCTTCAAGATGAAAAATGTGTGATAGCTCTCAGAGATTGATTCCAGTTGTAATCTAAACAGCAAAGAAATCCTGTCTCCATTACAGTCCATTACAGTTGTTTTCAGTGCAGGTGTAGTTGCAAGCCACTTCAGAAAAGCCTTTTTTTAAATGCATATGTCTAAATGTACTAATTGTGCACCTTCATTCCACAATCTAGCTAGCAAGAGCCAGACTTCAATTAGCAAAGACAAGGCCACCTGAGACACTGCTCAGATGTATATTTTTCTGTTACAACCAATGTGTTACCTCATATATAATTGTGGCTATTCTAAATGGTATCACTGGAAAGCTGTGTGAGATTCAGCTGGTTAATGCAGGAAATTACTCCTCTCATAGTTCTCTCCGATTTCCTGGATTTTACTGTTCCCCATCGCAAAGTGCGTGCTCATGGCTCGGTTTTTGTAGCCACATTTCATTTTAAACTGCCAGTGGAGTTAGATGTGCGCTTAATGCTGGACTGTGAACTGCTATGGCTGTATGGGTGAGCTCTAATTACAGCTGTAGGCAGCAACTTTGAGCAAAGGAGGAGGCAGACAATGGGATGGTAGATCTTAAACTGTTCCAGCTGATTCTGGCTGTGTCTGTCTCTTGAAATCTCTTAGTGATATATGCCCAGATCCTGTTTACATACACAGTGCCAGAGACCAAAATTGACTAAAGCACTTTCACTGGCAGAGGATACTTTGAAGCGCTAAGAACTGTAAATGATTTTTTGGCAGTGTGTTTGAAATGTACGTAATTCTGAAAATCCCCTTTACACTAATTTACACTTAATTTATTGGCCCTTAGATTGTGAGGTCAAACAATCCCCTTGCCTTAGAAACAGAGGATGTAAATGCCACTGTGTATCTGCCTATGAAGTTTTCTTAGGCAAGACTGAGTTCCTATAGCTCCCTCTTTCTCCAGTTGCTCTAACACAAGTGTGAAAAGATTGAGGTTTGTTTTGGCTGCTGCCAGTCATTTGTAGTAAGTTCTGAAATGCCCTGTAGCGATATCTTACTGAGAAGTGCATTCAGGTAAACTTAGCTCTGATTCATAAAATGGGTATAGTCACAGTTCTCCGTTTCATTCTCTGTTGTTTAAGAAGGAAAGGAGCTTTAGATTAGTTTCTCGGTCATGTATCCTCACTTTTTTGTTCTAAAAAGTCATTCATTTTTTCTGCTGTTTTTGCTTTCTGCTATGATTTCCTCTAAAATATCCAGGAAGAAAACTGCCAGCTTCCCCAGTGCTCCTCTTGCTGTCCAGACTTTCAGCAAACCCCAGCCTTGATGTTCCGTTCTGCAGGGTATCCCTGTTCAGTATTCCCCTGGCCCTACATGTAGAACTTCTTGTGACTTATTTAGATGTACTGTACATTAATGTGATTCAGTATGTTAATGTGCCTGGTGATGTGCAGCTGATTGTGAAGATTTATTAACTATGGTGGAGCTTTGCTGATTTGCTGAGTTTTGGAACATAATGTTCCTAATGGTCAGGAAGTCCCCAAAAGGTGAATTTCTTTAGGCAATATACATAGAATAAATCACAGATTGAAATGATGTGAAAATGCTTTGTCTCTCATATAGTCATTAGCATAAAGAAGGTGATTTAGTGCATCTAGGGTAAGGAGTAGTTGACTTCTACAGTAGGTGCCCTTAATCCTTCCACTGGAAGAACCTGTATCTCTCTACTGACTTGATTATATGGCTTTTGATGTGCATTATGAATCTTTCCAAAAGGGAACAAAACGATAGCAGTTGAAATTTGTTTATCAGCTTGCATTCACACTGTCATTAGAAGCTTGGATTGCATTATAAGGCATATGCAGCAGTGGGAGCATGGTTCAGTCAGGTAGGCAACTAGCAATCAAGACAAATCACTATGAAATGATTAAATCTTACGGCATGTCTCAAAAAGCAGGTATCTACATCTCCCATTTTTTAACATTGCTAGTCACATGCATTTGACTTTGAGGAAAATTTCAGTTCACCATGCAGCTACCATAAATACCTGAGAGAAAACAACTGGGAGAAAAAAGAGCATGGGATTGATTGGTCACTTTGAACAGAGGTGTTGAAAGTGGAAGACTTCTTTGAGCGGTATCAGTGTCTCTGACTTGTTCCTTCATTTCTGTTGGCAGCTATTGCTATAGTCAGAGAGAACCCTTGGTTTTGCTTTGATGGAAGGCCTCCTTTTTTTAACTTGGAAAAAAAATAGCTCCTATAATGCGCATTCTTTTGATCTATAGTATCCTCTGGCAAAGATTTTATGGACGCAGGATGAGTGCCACTGAAGTGTAGCATCTGGGGCAGTAGTCCAATGGGAAAATAGCTCATGTAGCTGTCATTGTATTACTGTAACTGCTGAAAATCAGAGATTTGCCTGGTAGGTTTGTTTTTTCTGATGGGAAATAAAATTCAGTGGCACTTGTGTTGTAACAGGGAGCTAAGGTGTGGACTGCAACATTAAATCTCAGTTTTAATCTAAAAGGATTATATGCAGGAGGCTGTGGATGAGATTCTTCAGAAACCCTCAGGACTCAGTGCACAGGTACAAATAAAAAAGGGGATTCAGTCATATCTAGTGTGACAGTTATGTTTATTGCTCCAAATTTATTAGGAAAACTGGTTAATCATGGGAGCAAATATACAGGGAAAATAGCAAGATTTTTACTCAAAACATCCACATCCTTTTTAAAGAAAAAGTTAAAAAATAATCCAATTCTAGGTTTACCCAAAAGGCAGTCCTTTAGCCTGAAAGCAGACTGTTCAACTGTTGTATGTATATATGCATACATAACCACACACACATGTATATATGTGTATATCTTATGTATACATCTGTACAAGAACTCATTTTGACCCAAAGAACTTAAGTTTTTGATCTAGTAAATTACAAAACTGATAAACACAGTACTTGATTCTCTAATAATTGTTCCCATCTGATGATTTATGCCTGTGCCAATGGCACAATAGGTGGCTTTGTAGAAGAAAATCAGATTTCTCAAGAGTGAAAGCAGCGCAAAGTCATGATTATGATGGTGCTCTGGGCTCTGTCCTTAGTCTGGGTAATAAGAAAAACAGTAGGCTGCAAAGAACATTCGGTTTTCAGTCCAGAAAAGGTTTCACTCTGCAAATGAAATGCTGTAATGCTGCATTATGTATTGTGTGGTATTTAGGTTATTGTTCTATTTGTTCATTCTGTTTTGTAGCTGTTTCCTTGGCTCTCGCTCTGAATGGCGTCTGCACAAATACTATTAAATTAATAGTGGGAAGGTAAGTTTTGTCATGTTATAAATGGTATCTTTAACTGCTAAGAGAAATGGGGACAGATTGACAAATAAAATACATCTTAATAAAAATAAAAAGATGCTCTGAACTGGAATGGGCCCCTCTGAAGCTGTCCCTTTCCTGGGGCAGATGTTGTACA
This sequence comes from Forpus xanthops, assembly GCA_032466535.1. Taxonomy (NCBI): domain Eukaryota; kingdom Metazoa; phylum Chordata; class Aves; order Psittaciformes; family Psittacidae; genus Forpus; species Forpus xanthops. Next base: position 6,436 of record JASSUY010015995.1, on the reverse strand, counting down.
ACTTCGTTATGTGACATCCAGCTGTGGTAGGACACTGTGCCCTTGTGTTTTATTGTTTCACCAGTTGGCAGATCCAGACAAATGAGGAGTTTGAAAGGAAAGGTGTGAGGTAGAATTGGTTCATTAAATTGGCAACACAGCACGTGGAAGTTCAGATGCCGGTGCCACTAGTCTGATTAAACAGGGATCCATTGAGTCTCTGTATAGCCCAGTGCATGCATTTCATGTGAAGCATGCTACTGCATGTAGTATTTCCAGGTAATATCACGATCCATGGCAGATCAATCCTTGGTAAGAGGACTCTAGGTAGGACCTTTTTTGAGGAAAGCATAAATTTGAATGAAGGGCTCAAAAAAAAAAAGAAATTAGAAAAAAATCTCTGGAAATGAACTTTTTTTTTTTTTTTTAGGTACTGTTTGGCTCTACATCAGAATTTTAAAAAATATCACCTGAAAAATGTATATTTGACTTTAATACACTCTTTAATAGAGACCAATGCTGCGGTTTCTGTGCCTCTTTTTTGCATTGAGGAAGCAGTATGTTTGCTCGGTTTCTGAGGAACCCTCTGCTACAGATGCCCTGACAATAATGGCACTTGGCACTTTTATTTTAAGAGTGCTTTTGAAACACAATTAAGAACGTCTGCGCTGTCTTCATCAGGCAAACATGAGCTCATTTTGCCTGCATTTCAAGCCAGCTAGTTGCTCTGTCAGCTTGTCTCTGGTCTGCCTCTCTACATGGTTCATTAGCTCAGGATCAGTATGACAGTATGATTTTCAGACATCTCCCACTTGCATGCTTCACTGGTAGCTTCCCTGAGATAGCCTGCCTGCAGAGAAAGTGACTTTGCCCTAAAGGACATGGCTTAGGCACCTGGCAGTGTTAAGTTTACTGGTGGACTCAGTCATCTTAAAGGTCTTTTCCAGCCTAAACGGTTTTTGTTGCTGTGTTAAGGGAGGGAATGAACTGTGTATGTAATATAAATGTAATAACCACTTGGAGGTTTATTTGCTACTACAGCTTTTATATTTTTAATATCCATGGTGTTTTTTGTAGACCGCGTCCCGATTTCTTTTACCGCTGCTTTCCAGATGGAGTAATGAACTCTGAAATGCACTGCACAGGTGATCCAGATCTGGTGTCTGAAGGCAGGAAAAGCTTTCCGAGTATCCACTCTTCCTGTAAGTTCATTTAAATGCAGTGCCTCTTTTGTAAGAAGCTGTCTTGTGTTTTGGAACCGCTCTATTTTTGTTAGATCGTGAACCTGATTTTTGATGGAGGGGCTTGGACTTGTGTCTTAGGTCACCTCTCCCAGAAATAAAGCTTTGAGTCTGTCCTTGAGAGCCACCTGACATCACTGAGGGCCACAGCAGGACCATGAGTAGAGTGAAGCACTATTCAAGGTTAAAGAACACATGTGTTTCTGAGGGAGTATCTGTTCCCTGATGCAGACCTCTACCTACAACCTTTGTCCATACAGTACTTACTTATTTTGTTATATTCCATTGAAGTATTCAATGTGATTAGGCATGTCTGACATCGTTCCAACAAGAGCTAGTTGATACCTTTCAAGTACTACTTCTATCAAACCAAAGTTCCAGTCACAAAGACAGTTCAACTGCTTTTATCGTTAAGGATTCTTCGTACGAAGTTTTATGCTTGAAGGTGGAAGAGGTAGAAAGGAATAAACAGAGATCATGTTGCATCATTTTGATGCTGTCCATCCTAATGACCTGGATGCAAAGTGATGTTCAAGAAGTCCCTATAGCACTACAAGCTGTGATAATCTGCCAGCGGGTGGTTCTTTCATTCCCTGTTTTCTTACTCTTCTGACAGTATCCATTGCTGGCCATGGCTAAAGAAGGGCTCCTTCTCTGTGCAGGCCTTGATTCTGAGGGGTTTTTGTACTTCCATGTTCAGATGTCTACTGACAATGGATTGCTTTGCCTGGGCACAGGCAGAGGTAAATGGTAGCTCAGTGCAAGGAAGTAGAGAATAGGTGGAATGTCCTGACTTTTCTTTCAGCATTACCAGACAGAGGTTAATTTGAACCATGGAATCATAGAATGATTTGGGTTGGAAAGGACCTCAAGATCCTCGGGTTCCAACCCCCCTGCCATGGGCAGGGACACCAGAACTGCACACAGTGCTCCAGGTTTGGGATGTCTGCTCTCAGGGCAGCACAGTCGCTTTTCACTCTGTTTGACTTCGAGGTGGTCCTCAGTCTAGGTGTGATGGTCTGACCAGATACTCCTAGCTTATGCTGTATTCTGACGTGTGTTTAGGTGGCTTTATGAAAACTAGTATATCTGATTTAATTAGTTGTGTTAACTCAGACATTAACAAAGGTTCTTATCTCTGTCTCGAGGAACTGACTTCCAGAGTGTTTTATGCCAATTGTCTAATAAAACTTGTTTTCATCAGTAAAATAACTTGATTACTATCAGCTTTTTGGATTTTTTTGGCCAATAGTTTTGTTACTTGACTGTTCTGTTTCTGAGAAATACCAATTAATTGCCAGTAATATATCTGGAATTTGTTGTTCTGATCTTTGTTTGAAGAGCTTCAAATTGCCTAATTGCACAGAATTATATATTGCAAACAAGTTGTGTAATGAGATGAAGGAAATTCTTTGCTGATCTTGCACCCTTTTCTTGTTTGAGTCCCAGGAGCAGATAAGGCAGGAGTAGGTGTTTGTTCATATGTTATAATCCTTATCCTAAACAATAAATCAACTTAGCTGCTTCAGATTTTGTTTATAAGCTTTAATTGCATTAAAGAGACAATAGCAGACTATATCATATGCTGTTTAGAACAAATGGTATTTACTGCTAATTATAGTCTCTTCGGACCTCAGTTGTAATCGTGTTGGCTCAGTATTCATCAGTATAATAACAACAAAGGCTTAAAACAAGTGCATGTCTACACTATACTAGAATTTATAGATTAGCCCTCAGCAAGTGCTATAGTTCCTCACTTTACTAAAATGCAACAGTTTACTTGGAGGCTGCAAATTGTGAGGTGCAGAACATACCCAATGTGCTTTTGCACGGACTGGAAAGGCAGTAGTTGTAGTGTGGTCTGCTTACTCCTGGCACACATACTAGCTCTCTTACCAAGACTGCATATCACACAGTGAAGTGCTTTGTCCCTGTGCCGGTTGGGCAATCGCAAATTATACACTGGGGTTTTGCTTTGAACTGGTTTTATAAACTCTTGAGTTATGTTACTGCAGCTCACACAGAATTGAATTGGAGCAGAATGATGGCCCAGTGTATTTTGATCAAAATTACATGCGAACAGCTTTCTTCATCACTGACTAATATAATATTAGCATGTGGCTGAGTTGACTGTATTTCCTGCTACAAAGCCTTTTATTACAATGCGGTAAGAAAGAAAAGATACTATGAATACAGGAATTTTTATCTGTAGGTAAGTGTATACTGAAGTGAGGCAATTCTGCAGCTGCTTGAAGTACTTAGCTGTTTGAAGCCTGATCTTATGATGTCTATGTCTCTGACAAGATTGTGTGTTTTGAAGCCTTAAATCCATATGTATCTTAATTTTATAATGGCAAAAGAAATCGTTTTAATTTGATAATCTTAAAATGATAACCTCTACTCCTGGTGTGTAGCAAAATAATTTAGATAACCAGGTTTGGCAGTATTATTTTATCAAGAATAGTTTATAATAGTGATAATAAAGGTAGTTTCTTGCTGTTATTTCATCCCCCATTAAACCGAAGAACGAAAAGCAAAACATAAGATGGGAAGCACAACATTATACTACCTACCTGGACCTGTAAAGCAATGAGGATGTTGGGGGCATAATAATTCACATTTGGAAATTTTACTATAATTCTCCATTTTCAGTATTTTGATTTATGTAATGTATGAACTTTATCTCCTCTACCTCTCACTCCCCATGGAAAATCATCCTCTTATCTGAGTTTTAGAAAGCTCTTCCTCCTGCCTTCTTAACAGGTAGGTAACTGCAAGCTTTCTTCCCATAAACTCGGTCCAGATGTTTTCTCTTGTCTCCTTTCTCCCTTCCTGCAGCGTTAAGATTACCACTAAGTAAAATGAAGGAGTTCCTTTATCTCTTTGGTTTGGATTTTATGAAGCAGCATCAAAAAAAGTGGGGTTTTGTTACTCTCTGTTCTCTTGTGGGCTTTTTATCTGTTTTCATGGCCTGCAGAAGCATCAATGTGGAGGATGGAAGTTGCCATAAACTACAGTACCTGTCTATGGAATGGTAGATACAAGTAACCCACTAGAGACTGGCATTTTCTACTTCATTTGAACACATGAAGAAAATAAATCACACATAAAAGCTGTCAGGCAGCTCATAAAGAGAGGTTAGAAGCTTCAGTCAAAAGCCGTTTTCATCTTCAGAAGAGTTTTTCTTAGAGCATTCCTTGGACAGGCTGTCAATCAAAGGCTTTGTTACACCAGGATCTAAAACTTCATCTGTGAAAAATGGGGCCTTTAACGCTAAAGTCTCTGGTACTATGAGTGCTGTGCTGTAAGGATGTAGCACAGGGATGTATAACAAGAGTGACAGCACTGACACCCCAGATGGCCTCACCTGACCTTGTGTACTCAATAAAAATGTTGTGAACTACCTGTCTTCCTCTTTGAGAGGCAGTTTGTGCCCCGAAGGAAAGTGTGTTCTCCTTATTAAAGCACAGTTGATATTCTTGGCTTATATTACCATGTCTTTCATCTCCCTGTGCCAAGGAGTGTATGTTATACTGATAGAGAAATGTATGGAGCACCGACTGTTTTGTAAAGTCAAAGAGTGACTTGCAGATAAATGAAAACTACGATTTCCTGAAACAAATGGGGCATTTTGTACCTAATGAGAACAGGCTGTTGAACCACAACCAGTTTCGTTGCTACTGCCTTCTCTGACCAAGGTGCAGGACTGTACCTGCAGTGGTTACTGAAAATGTGCTTTGAGCTGGCATAACTCATTCAAGGTTTCTGCCTCCTAGCTCTGTCTTTTGCTGTCCTCTTGGAAAGACGAAGTTGGAGTCTCCTCTTGATAACTTCTTGCGACAACGACTTGAATTTAGAGCCTACCCAAGCACAGCCGTCTGATGACTCCATTAAAGTTCACACAGGGCATGTTTTAATGGACCAAAGAAGTCCCTGCACCTTTTAGATTGTTTGGAGCATATTTTTGCTTCTTTTCCAGTTGAACTGCTGGTATATCTTGTTTGAGAGAGCCAGCAATTGGGGGCAGGGAGCCAAGGCTCGTGCCTGGGTCCAGTAGGTCAGAGGTGTAAGAGTGTCAGGTTTACATGTAGCTATTCTAACTGAGCCATTTCCAAAATGTAGGTCTATTTTTTTTTTTAGTATTTCCATGTTTTTATAATCCATTGGCAATTTTATGCTATTTAAAGCTACTACCTGTGGAGATACCCTGCAGATTCTCTGTACCTAACGAAAAGCTAAGTTTATGAAGAACATAATTGCAGCATTTCTTCCTCCTGCTTGTGTCCTTCCTGTGTGTCTTCTGTAGAGAAACTTGAGGCAGCCTACCTTGGACATACCTCACAGCATAGAATCACAGAATAGTTAGGGTTGGAAAGGACCTTAAGATCATCCAGTTTCAACCCCCCTGCTATGGGCAGGGACACCTCCCACTAAACCATGCCACCCAAAGCTATGTCCAACCTGGCCTTGAGCACCACCAGCGATGGAGCATTCACAACTTCTCTGGACAACCCATTCCAGTGCCTCACCACCCTTACAGGAAAGAATTCCTCAGATCCAATCTAAACTTCCCCTGTTTAAGTTTGAACCCATTACCCCTTGTTCTCTCAGTGCAGTCCCTCATGAAGAGTCCCTCTCCAGCATCCCTATAGGCCCCCTTCAGATAGTGGAAGGCTACTATGAGGTCTCCACGCAGCCTTCTCTTCTCCAGGCTGAACAGCCCCAACTCTCTCATCCTGTCTTCATACATCCTAACCTCCCAAGATATGTGGAGTAAGAACATATACTCCTCAGGGTTTGTTTTAGTTGTTCTTTGCAAGCTTGTTATCCAAATAAGAAGCAAGTCTCTCTCAAACATAGTTCTGACCATAGTGGAAATTTCTGAACACCCAAAGCCAGTTACACCATAGTAAGGAATTGGAGGAATTCAGCCTTCTCTGTAGTGAGCTTCTGAAGAAACTTTGTCTTATGTTTGATGGAGTATGATGGAAACTGCCCTTTGCTGTATTGTTTCGAGGGTTTTTTTTGGCACAGTCTCCCTCCTTCAACCTCCTGATGTGCAGCACATATCAGATCACTCCTTGCAGTGCTGCAAAGTACATAGTTGTCATGGTTTGAGGCTCTCAATCTCATGCGGCTGCTCTCTCACTCACTCCCCTCTCTTTCTTCCTCAATCCGAGGGGATGGGGAGGAGAATCAAAAGAATGCAACTCCCA
>JASSUY010015992.1:3291-18682 GCA_032466535.1 Forpus xanthops | reverse complement strand
TGAGGCGCTGGCACAGGGTGCCCAGAGAAGCTGTGGCTGCCCCATCCATGGCAGTGTTGAAGGCCAGGTTGGACACAAGAGCTTGGAGCAAGCTGCTCTATGGAAGGCGACCCTGGAATGGCAGGGTTGGACCTGAATGAGCTTTAAGTTCCCTTCCAACACAAACCGCTGTGTGATGCTATAAATTCCCATTACACTGTGAGTGATGGAAATCATCTGAATTGTGTGAAGGTAGGGGAATATTTAATGAGCCTGTAGGGTTTGGTCTGGTTTCATGATGGCAGCCTCCTGGGTTGTGCAGGGACTTAGCTCTAAGTTATCCACACACAGGCTCTTGGGATTGGAGTTTTGACTCTGGTGTGTGTTCTCTCTCCAGCCAACCCCAGTTATCGTGCTGAAGGAGGGCACCGATACCTCACAGGGGATCCCGCAGCTCGTTAGTAACATCAATGCCTGCCAGGTTATCGCTGAGGCTGTGCGCACCACTCTGGGACCTCGTGGCATGGACAAGCTCATTGTGGATGACCAGGGTAAGCACTGGGCTTTGCACAGCCATGGAGAAGTGACTGGATATCAGCTCCATATTTACTCAGATCTTTGTAAAAATTAAAACCGCTGTTCAGACTTCAGCTTTCTCGCTCCAAGCTTAAATCTTACGATAGAGGTTCAGTTTCTGTCTCAATGCTCACTTAACACCTTGACTCTGGCCTCTGCTATTGAAGAGAAGATGATTATTAGGCCTACCTGGGGAACTACTTGTTTGTTCCCTACTGGCCTGAGTTAAGGCAGCTGTGAGATTGGGTAGACTCAGTGTTAATGGGACTAGATATGAGAAAGTCCATGCCAGAAAGGAGAAGCAGTGTCTTAAACCACGCCTTCATCTGTCTGATCATTTCTATTTACTCTTTAAATGAGGCTCCTAATAAGTGTGAATTTATTTAGCACTTACACTTGGGTGTAAAGTCAGTGGATGTTGCTTGGTTAAGTCTTACTGTTTTAGGTGTCAGTTAGGGAAGAGGCTTCCCCCTATTCTGAAAAGACTTTAACTCACAGCACTCTGATCTTGCCATCCTTTCCTACATCAACCCTAGGCAAAGCCACCATCTCAAACGATGGGGCCACCATCCTGAAGCTCCTCGATGTTGTCCATCCGGCTGCGAAGACCTTGGTGGACATTGCTAAATCTCAGGATGCTGAGGTAGGAGGAGAACCTATATGTGCTCAGGAGCACAGTCTGCAGCAGCAGGCTTGTGTCTAGAGGGTTTTCTGTGGCCTTTTAATTGCTCAGAATTGCACATGGAATGCTGGTGGGTTTCCTGGTTTCTTTAGTCATAACTTCTCTTCTGTGATCACTTTCAAATCTATGTTGCTGCCCATGGCAGGGAGTTGGAACTGGATGAGCTCTAAGGCCTCTTCCAAGCCCAGCCAGGCTGGACTTCCGTGATTCTGTGAAATTTGATTTGCCCTTGAACCTCTTGCGTGGTTTTGAAGCTCTAGCACAGCAGCTCTTCAGTGTGATCGTGACATAGCCTTTCCTCTCCATGCAGGTTGGTGATGGGACCACGTCTGTGACTCTGCTGGCTGCTGAATTCCTGAAGCAAGTAAAGCCCTATGCGGAGGAAGGTCTCCATCCTCAGATCATCATCCGTGCCTTCCGCACAGCCACGCAGCTGGTGAGGCAGAGCTGCTCCTGCTCAGGGCTGTCATGGGCTCCTCCAGACAGGAATTCTGTGCCAGAGAGCAAAACCCAACACAATTCAAGGCAAAATTCATTCATGACTGGGTGTGGGGAGGCACATGAGTGATCTTGCAGTGTCTTAATACAAACGTCAGCTACCTTTTCTGGTGTCAGTGAGCTGTTACTACCAGTAACTACCTCTGGAGCGCTGTTGCTTTGTGTGTTTTTTTTTCCCAATGAAGAATGAATACATGGCAAAATCTGGTTCCCATTCTCCTCATCTCTGCTGCTCCTTAGTAAACCTTCTGCCTTATGAAGCCCATCAGCCCCACCAAGCTAAGTCTTCTGTGGAGGTGAACTCCCTCTGTAGCCCTTTGGTTCCCCAGCTCTCTGCTGCAGACAGTAGAGCAGCTGTGAGCCTCTTCCCAATCCTCTTAAACTTCCTTTGGTGTGTTTTTTACTATGCTGCAATAGCCTAAATGCTTGAAACTTCAGCGATGTTGAAGTAAGGAGTTAAAGGTACCATAAAACACAGAGGAGTCGGAGGTGGGATCAGCTATGAGCATGAATCATTAACTCACCTTTTGCCTTGTGTTTTGACAGGCTGTAAACAAGATCAAAGACATTGCTGTTTCAGTGAAGAAGGAAGATAAAGAGTAAGTTTCCCTTGGAGATGACCTGGTTGTGGAGCTGAGCTGCAGTCAGATGCTGTGAGGGTGTTGGAGTTCTGCTGGGGCTCTGGCTGAGGTCTTGAGGTTGGATAAACAGCCTCGCACAAGGGTTATTCCGGAGTGTTTGAGAGTTTCCTGCTCCTCCAAGGGAGATGCACTGTTCTCACTTGGGCTGCAGTGGTGTATCTAGGCCAGTGTCTTCCACTGCACATGCAGGAAGCTGGGGATCAAAATAAGTGGCCTCATTTCTTTGTTGCAGTGGTGGTGACTTGCAGCTCTTGCTGCAGTCTGGGACAGTGTTAATACTGATCTACTGAGAATCAGATCACTTTTAGCTGTCGGATCCTTATTTCCTGGTGTCCTTTGTATCATTGACTGTTATGGCATACATTACCTGAGTTCATGGAATCACAGAATCCCAGGTTGGAAGGGACCTCCAGAATCATCTGTTCCAGCCCTTCCAGGCAAAGCATGACCTAGACTGGATGTCCCAGCTCCCTGTGCAGCCCAGTCTTAACAGTGTCCAATGTTGGGGAGTCACCACATCCCTGGGCAGATTGTTCCAATAGTAGTTCTCTTTGGGAAAAGTTTTCCCTCTTGTGTCCAGTAGGAATCTCCCAGGAGTAACTTGTGTCTTGTCACCCCATATCTTTCCGTGAGACTCCCTGTACAAAGGGAATCTCCATTTTTGTAGCCACCCTTTAAGTACTTGCGCATGGTGACAAGGTCTCCCTGAGCCTTCTCTCCTGCAGGCTGAACAGTCCCAGCTCTCTTAGCCTTTCCTCACATGCTTCCCGGTGCTTGGATCATCTTTGTGGCCCTTCTCTGGACCTTCTCCAGCCCCTCCACATTGTTTTTGTACAACAGGACCTAACCTAAGCACAATGCTTCAGAGAATGTGCCACCTTTAGAGGGTTTCATACACTTCCCACTGGCTTTGGGTTGGGGGGGTGCTGCTTGGCCCTGTTTAGCTTAGGCCTGTGGTGTCTAAAAGCCAGCTGAGCTGGTCAGTGGTAGTCCAGTGCTTGGTTCTACAAGGGAGAATTGTACTTTGATAGTCTGGGCTTCCTGTGTGTGCATTGTTTTCCCTTGTCTCTAAAAGGGAGCTGTTCTTTGCATCTGTCAGAGTGGATTTATGCCATACCTGCTGGTTTGTGAGCCTGCAGGTAGAACCAGCCAGTGAGCAAGACCTTTCTCCTTCCTTTCTTGCAGTGAGCAGAGAAGCCTCCTGGAGAAGTGTGCAGCCACAGCCCTAAGCTCTAAGCTCATCTCCCAAAGCAAGGAGATCTTCTCCAAGATGGTTGTAGATGCTGTCATGATGTTGGATGACTTGTTACAACTCAAAATGATTGGAATAAAGAAGGTGCAAGGAGGTGCTTTGGAAGTAAGTGCTCTTAGATCCGGTCTTAAAGGGGTGGGAGACAGGGATCACAGCTCCTTTGACTGTAGCAGGAATACAACCTGGCTTCATAATGCCTGATTGGGAGTTAGCAGAGCAAAGCTATTGATGTGAGGGTAAAGCTTAGTGAGTAGGGCTTGATTTCTTCTCTGTAGGCAGAGAATCTATTCTGTTGAGCCAAACACCCTTTGATCTCTCCGTCCTCTGCAGCAGATGTTGTTACTCATTGAGCTCCAACCCCTGCCCACAGGCAGCGACACCTTCCACTAGAGCAGCTTGCTCCAAGCCGTGTCCATCCTGGCCTTGAACACTGCCAGGGATGGGGCAGCCACAGTTCTGGGCATCCTGTGCCAGCGCCTCAGCACCCTCCCAGGGAAGAACTTCCTATGAGTCCTGGTTGTGGACATGAGCACTGGGTTGGGAAACGTGGAAAGGAAAGCTGGTGAAGGAGCTGATCCAGTGGTTGGCAGGAGGGCTCTGGGGTTCATACCCCAGTGCTGGAATACCTGTGTGTATGGGGCTGCATCTGGGTACATGGCAGGGAGTTGTTCCTGGACTGTGGACAGCTGGTGTGTCCCTGCCTGTGTCCTGTAGGTTGGGTCACTTGGGACCCTTAAAGCCCTCCAGTCTCCGAGTTCCTCTATTACTGTCTGTAAGCACTCTGCAGGAACGTTGTCATTGAGAAGAGACATTATAATCACCCCCAGGCAACTGATGTAGTGAGTTAGGATCATCTCAGCATCTGTTTGTGTGGTGTCTGAGCCTTGCAGAACTTGGTCCCCTGGGGAGGGTGGTGTCTCCTGTTCTGGATTAAAGCAGCCCTTCTTACTCCAGATTGTTTGGCCTTTGGATTCTGCTCTCAGACTCTGAGGCCTGTATGAGGATGGGGCAGATCATTTAGCAGGTTACTTTTCAAGGCTGGTTTGTGAGAGATCCTGGAGCATCTCATCCAGAGAGAGGCTGTGCTTGTCCTGGCTTAGGAGGGACGGGGATCCTCTGGGCTTCCATGCCTGAGTAGAGCCACCTCTGCAGCATGTGGTTAGATACTTAAGAGTAGAAGACTCAGATGCTGGTTTCTCTCCCAGCCATGAAGTGAAGCAGTTCACATCAGGGGGCAGTGTTGGGCAGGGTGAATCCTACTGCAAAGCAATCCTGGAAATAGTGATGGAGTATGGAAAAACAGGGGAAAACAAACCCTCTGAGTGTGTGGCTGTGGATGGGAAGTATCCATCTTCAAAGGGAGAAATGGGAAAGACATCAGAGGGAGAACAGATGCTCCATCCCTTGATATTCAGCGTGTGTGTAGCATCTTTTGTTGCGGTGTCTTAAGGGTAGGAAGGGAGTGATAGAAGCTGCTTTGTGAACAGAGAGAAGATACTGCTTGTTTCCCCTAAAAGTGGGTTACTCAAAGGAGACAGCACTTGGTGAACACTTCGGAAATGAGGACTCAAAGCAGGGAGTCTCCTGTGGGAGTTAAGAACCTTGTGGAGAGAACCTTGGGGGTGCTGAGCCTAACACAGTTCCCTGTCTTACAGGACTCTCAGCTGGTGGCTGGAGTGGCCTTTAAGAAGACATTCTGCTACGCTGGCTTTGAAATGCAGCCCAAGAAGTATCAGTGTCCCAAAATCGCCTTGTTGAACGTGGAGCTGGAGCTCAAAGCTGAGAAGGACAATGCTGAAATCAGAGTGAACACTGTGGAGGTAAGAGCTGAACCTCTCCTGCTTCCTCATACTTGCTGCCTGTTTGGGAGCCAGTGGGAGAAATGGCATTCCCTTCTGTGCAGCCATTTCTTCCCTGAAAATAGATGGGGTTGGAAGGGACCTTGAAGGTCATTAGTTACAGATGCCTTATGGGGGAGAAGGGAATGTAGACTCTGAATGACAGGTTTAAGAGCATGTTTCTGTTCACTCACAGTGCCTCAGCTATCCCATGATGTGCCATCAGCTTTGTCATGACCTCTTTATGCCTAATAGTGCCTTTCCAGTGCTGTGAATCCCAAAAGAGCCTCTCCATATTTAAGCAAACAATTGGACAATAGTTTTTCATCCATCTTGAAAGTCCCTTTATGAGCTATGATTATTCTTTGATACATTCTTGGGAAGCTGTATGTATTTGGTTCCTGTGTATCTGTGGTGCTAAAGATCTCTGGGTGCTTTGCTTATGGGGGCTTGGCCCCACTGTGGTCTTAATAATTGTTTCCTTAAAGCCCTCTCTGGGCTGTGATGGACACAATGGGGTTTACTGTATTTGGCTGTTGATCTGGTGTTGCTGTGTCCTTGTGTAAGGTACCCAGCTGTTGGTGGCTGTGTTTCACTAGCAGCCAGAGCACAACAGGCTGGTGAATCCCAAGCACCCTGGTAAAGTAGGTTTCTTGGTTTCAGTGTTTTTCCTCTGTGATACTGTATGTCTCTACATGCCAACATCCCTGCACAGTTCTGTGAGCACCTCTCACATCACTATAACCCCTTCCTCCTCCTTGTGCTCTCACTTGAGCTGTCACTGCCTCTGTACCAGTGTATCCATCCCCTTTATCGACTCTTATTCTTCTTCTAGAAGCATTTTAAGAGTTGTGGCTCTTTGGCATAAATAAAGTGCCCTAAAAGCATCTCTAGGTCTCAGGAAGCAGCTGTTTGGGGTGAATGGAGCAACACCACTACTACCTTCCTTGGAGAAGAGCTCTTTCCTTGGTGCCCTGCAGGATAGGGTTTGTAGCCCTCTGTATCATGAACACTTCTCCCTTTCTCCTCCCAGGATTACCAGGCCATTGTGGATGCTGAGTGGAACATCTTGTATGACAAACTAGACAAAATCCACAAGTCAGGAGCCAAAGTTGTCCTGTCCAAGCTTCCTATTGGAGATGTGGCCACTCAGTACTTTGCAGACAGAGACATGTTCTGTGCTGGCCGTGTCCCAGAAGAAGACCTCAAGCGAACAATGATGGTGAGATACCTTCTGTTACAATGAAGACTTGATTTAGTGTTAACAGTACCGGGCTGGTCACTCCTGAACAGAGCAGCAGTTTGTGGCTGAGCACAGAAAGATTTAAAATCACATCATTATTGCCACTGTGGTTATGATGTGAAGTTGCTGTGTACTGACAAAGCTGTTCCTTGATGGCAGAAACAATCACACCCTCAATGCATCTGCACTGCCTTTTGGTTTCTCTGCTGTTGTCCTCTATTAGGGTCTGTACATTCCATCAGAAGAGGTTTACTTTCCCGTGTCCTTCCCTGTTCTATCGTGAGTGGGTTTTAGCTTTCTTCTTGTAGCTGCTGGGCTCCAGAACTTGTGAGTCAGCACTTGGAAGCAGCACAGTCTTATTTTGCTGTCAAGGATTGTTTCTGCTGTTGGTGCCTGCAGGGATGCACGAGGTGGGAGGGGAAGTAGAAGGGCTTTTCCCTGAATCTGGCCTGTGGGGTGGTTGTTACAGCAGTAAAAGGCTGTATCAGAAGAGTGGAGCCTGCTGGGTATATGTGTCTTGTTTGTCAGTGTTGGTAATGTGGGGCTTCTTTCCTCTCCCTGCAGGCCTGTGGTGGTTCCATTCAGACAAGTGTCAATGCGCTGTCAGATGATGTCCTGGGTCAATGTGATCTCTTTGAGGAGACTCAGATTGGAGGAGAGAGGTAAATACACCAGTTGAGAGGATGTAGTGTTGTGTAAGCATAGAATCACAGCCTGATCTGGGTTGGAAGGGACCTTAAAGGTCACCCAGTTCCAACCCCTGCCATTGCAGGGATACCTCCCACTAGAGCAGCTTGCTCCAAGCCTCTGTGTCCAGCCTGGCCTTGAGCGCTGCCAGGGATGGGGCAGCCACAGCTTCCCTGGGCACCCTGTGTGTCATGGGTTCAGCAGCAGCAGTCTTTCATAGGAGCTGGTGCAGCACTGTGTTTTTGATTTTCCGCTTTGGAACAGTGCTGATAACACCAGTGTGTTTACAGCTATGGCTTAGAATGGGCTGGCAGAGGACTTTCTGAGTTTTGTGCTCTGCCAGAGAGGAGGGGAAGCCAGGAGGAAGCAGAGACAGGGCACCTGACCCAAACTGACCAAAGAGGTATTCCATACCACAGCACGTCATGGCCAGGAGGTAGAACAGAGAGCAGAGACCTGGAAGTGGGGGGGGCACTGCATGGTCGTGCTGGGTGATGAACTGTTGTATTCTTTCCTTGTGTTTGCCTCGTCATTATTATTATTGGTGGTAGCAGTAGTGATTTGTGTTATCCCTTAGTTACTGAACTGTTCTTATCTCAACCTGTGGGAGTTGCATTCTTTTGATTCTCCTCCCCATCCTCCTGGCACTGGGGAAGAAAGGGGGGAGTGAGTGAGAGAGCGACTGCGTGAGGCTTAAACTATGACACTGTGCCAGTGCCTCAGCACCCTCCCAGGGAACAGCTTCTGCCCAAGAGCTCATCTCAGTCTCCCCTCTGGCAGGTTAAAACCGTTCCCCTTGGCCTGGCCCTACAGGCCCATGGCCAAAGCCCCTTTCCAGCTTTCCTGCAGCCCCTTCAGGCACTGGAGCTGCTCTAAGATCTCCCCTTCAGGAGCCTTCTCTCCCCCGTGCTGCCCCAGCCCAGGTCTCTCAGCCTGACTCCAGAGCAGAGCTGCTCCAGCCCTGGCAGCATCTCCATGGCCTCCTCTGGACTTGCTCCAACAGCTCTATGTCCCTCTTTGTAATCCTTCTTGCACTGTGCTCTTGCAGGTACAACTTCTTCACAGGCTGCCCCAAGGCAAAGACCTGCACAATAATCCTGCGGGGGGGCGCGGAGCAGTTCATGGAGGAAACGGAACGGTCCCTGCATGATGCCATCATGATAGTCAGGAGAGCCATCAAGGTAAGGATCAGAGGAGATACCTCCCTGCTGGTGTGACTTCAGGGTTATTGGGGTGAACTGGCACAGCTCTAACTCCTAGAAGCATCACACAGCAGCGTTTGTCTGGGAGGGCTTTGTGGGGAGATCAGGAGCTCTCAGCTGATGAAGGGCACAGAGGGCCAGTGTCTGATTGAGGAGCTCAAGTGCTGTTCCTTGGCCAAAGCAGTATTGTCTGCAGCTTCCCAGCTGCTTTTCAGGCACTTCTGCTCTTCAGTACAGTTGTAACTTGTGCCTGCTGTGTGGTGTGTTCTGGAGATGTCTCCATCCTAAAGGGAATATGAGCTCCTGGCTGTGCAGTAGGGTTCAGTAGGAGGACTGATGTGTGTGTGTGTCACAGCCTGTTAAAGCCACGTGTTTCCTCTCTGAATAACCAGTTTGATGGGTCACTGTCCCCTGGCTGTAAAGTTGGGTTGGGAGCACCATGAGAGGAGTGAGGCATGTGATGGATGTCTGCTCTGCTTGTGGAGTTGCTGGTCCTGTGTGCCAGATGCTGCCTAACTGGGGGTGTTTTGGGTTCTGCCAGAATCACAGACTGGTTTGTGGTCATAGTTTCCTTCAGGCATCCCCCATGTCCATTGTGGGCCCCTCTGTGCACTGAAAGTGGGTTCTGTTCACCACGGACCATCATGGGCTCTCAGGGCACATCCTGCCTCACGATGGTCTGCATCACAGGCTGCAGGGGAACCTCTGCTCTGGTGCCTGGAGCACCTCCTGCCTCCCTCTGCACTGACCTTGGGGTCTGCAGGGCTGCTCCTCTCACGTGTTCTCCCTCTGGCTGAGGTTTCTCTTGTGCAAGTTTCTTTTCTCCTTCTTAAATCCTTTATCCCAGAGGGGCTGCCTCCATCACTGATGGGCTCGTCCTTTCCCGGTGGTGAATCCACATTGGAGCCAGGTGACTTCAAGCATGGGGAAAGCTTCCAGCACCTTCTCACAGAAGCCACCCCTGGAGCCCTCCTTAACCAACTCCTTCCACCCAAACTCAACACATAATAGCAAGAGTTTCCTCTTTCCTTCCAGAATGACTCAGTTGTTGCCGGTGGTGGTGCCATAGAGATGGAGCTTTCCAAATATCTCCGGGACTATTCCAGGACCATTCCAGGCAAGCAACAGCTGCTCATAGGTGCTTATGCTAAAGCCCTGGAGATCATTCCCCGACAGCTCTGTGACAATGCTGGCTTTGATGCCACCAACATCCTCAACAAGCTCCGAGCCAAACACGCACAGGTAGGTGCCAACCTCTGAACCTCTAGTTGGGGAGAACCAGTGGGGTGTATGTGGCTTCTTCCTTCCTTTTCTTCTTTCTCCTGATGGATCTGATGGGATTCAACCCATGTGAGGTTTGTGTCCTCTTTCACATCACTTGGTGCAGGTTTCTATAGAAGGAACCTGATGTGTTTTCCCTTTCATCGTAACTGTTGGGTGATGGGAGGTTTGAGTTGCTTCTTAAAGATGCTTCATTTGTCAAGGGGGAGCTTCTAGGCTCAACATTAAAGTCATTTGTAGAGTCCGATTCCATGGGTTGGAAAGGAACTTAAGATCATCCAGTTCCAGCTCCCCTGCCATGGAATACAGGAGTTGGCCATGTGCTCTTCAGAGGAGCAGGGGATGGAAGGCCCTGGTTGCCTCCCATCATTTTAGACCTTGTGTAGCACCCATGTGTGTACAAACCCTTGCAAATTCAGGCACCAGTTTGCTCCTTGGTTTCCCTCAGTAGCAGCTGCTGCTTTGAAGGGTCATTCCCACCACGTTTCATCCCACTGATGACTGTGGGGATAGAGGGATGCCCTGGAAGGAGCAGCTCTATCTTGGGCTGCAAAACTGGGGCTCTGGGTAGCGGAGTGGGACAGCAGTGGTGTGGAAGCAGTCCTGAAGGCTTCTACAACTTCTCCCTGAGATGGAGCACACCTCTTTTATGAAGCTTTGCTGACAACAAAGGCTTTTTGGGTGTTTCTCTCAAATATTCTTCCAGGAATAGGCTGCCCAGGGCATGGCTGGAGTCACTGTCCATGGAAGTGTTCATAAACCATGTAGACGAAGCCCTCAGTTCCATGGGTTAGTGGTGGCCTTGGCAGTGCTGGGGTAATGGTTGGACTTGATGAGCTTAAATGTCTTTTCCAGCCTGGTTGATTCCATGATTCTTCCTTCATACAGCATGGTCCAGTCTCTGCCTCTCCCTTCATGTCTTGGCTTCCCAATGCATGGCTTGAAGTCCCAGTCTGGTTTGTGTTGGAAAGGATGTTAAAGCTCATCCAGATCCACTCCCTGCCATTGGCAGGGACACCTTCCACTAGAGTAGCTTGCTCCAAGCCCCATCCCACCCTACCAGGCCACTAACAACACCCTGTCCCCTTCTCTATCCCTCAGGGGGGCACGTGGTATGGCGTGGACGTGAACAACGAGGACATAGCTGACAACTTTGAGGCCTGCGTGTGGGAACCAGCCATCGTGCGCATCAATGCTCTGACAGCCGCCTCCGAGGCCGCCTGTCTCATCATCTCTGTGGATGAAACCATCAAGAACCCCCGTTCCACTGTGGATGCTGCGCCTGGTGCCCGGGGTAGGGGTCGAGGTAAAGCCCACAACCACTGAGACCTGCTCCCCGTGGGGCTGGAGCTCTCCTCCGACGTGCAAAGTGAGAAGGAGTTAGGATTTTGAGGTGAATTAAGAGGCTCTTCACCACATGGTCACTTTGAGGGCTTTAGGCAACCACTGGCCTTGTTGAATTACAGTCAGATCTTGACCTGGGCACCACAGCCCCCATGGGAGATGGCATGGCCCTAACATTTCCTGCACAGCACTGGTTTCCTTAGGCTTTGCCTCACCATTCCACGTGGAAACCCCACTGAGTGGAGCCCTTTGGGCCCAGGCAGGTTGTGCAGCTACTGTGGGGCTGGTTTCTATTTATACTCCTTTTATTTCCTTTCTGTTTTCCTGCTGGAGGGTTGGAATCCAGGCTCAGAATAAAGAGGTGACTTCATTTCAGTGACACATTTGGGGCTCTCTCTGTTCTCTGCTGCATGCTTCACCCTGCAGGGTGGTAGTTCATGGTTGGAGTTAAAGGTGAACCTCTCAGACTGGTTTTTGCCCTGTCTAAAAGCAGGTTCTGTGCTGATCCTGCTTCCTTGTGCTTCCCAGACATTTACCTTTGTGCAGGGGCTCTCTCGTGGAGCTCCCGCCTATTGTTCAATGACATTTCTGCTTGCTTTTACTTAACTGTCCATTTAAATCCCATCTTTTCCTTCCTAGAAGGAGGTTCGGAGCAGTAGCTGTGTCTGTCTCTGCCCCTGTGAGGGGCTCTGTGGGGCTGATGGTACTTCAGAGCTGCATCCTGGCACTGGGACCATCTCCCATGGAAAGATTCCATTGGGAAGTAGGGAGAGACCTGGGTCTGATAGGTTGAAAGTGTTAATAGAGGAGAGTGGCAGAAATGTGGTATCTCTTTGATATCAACCCTGTAAGATCTCATTTAATTAGGGAAGTTGATGGTCTGTTACACCACAGTGTTCGTAAGACTCTGCCATGTGACAAGCATTGGGCATGTACCTTAATGTGACCGTTGTGGCTATTCCTCTCTGCTGGAACACGTTCAGCTGCATGTGAGGGTTTGTTCTGAAGAACCAGTGCAGACACAGCTTCTGTGTCAAACCCTCCTGGTTCCTTCAGGGGGGCCCAGAGCACAGCAGAGGGGCAGGATCCCCTCCCTAAGCTGCTGCTCACACTCTGGGAGTGCAGCCCAGCACATGGGGGGGTTCTGGGCTCACTGAAGCCAAGTCATGGGGAGCTTCTCCTCACCAAATACCCCTAAGTCCTTCTCCTCAGGGCTGTTCCATCCCTTAATCTTCCAGCCTGTGTTTGTGCTTGGGGTTGCTCCCACCATTGCACTTGGCTTTGTTGAACTCCATGAAGTTTGCATGGTCCCACCTCTCCAGCCCATCCAGGTCCCTCTGGATGACAAGTAAACTGGGAAATGGGAATCCTTCAGCCATCTGGACTCCCCTCCACCAAAAATCAGTCCCACTTTTCCTTGTTTTTCATTCAGGTCTGTTCAGAAATACATGTTTAAGGTATTTTCAGCAGAGAACTGGCACAGAAGTGTTCAAACTCACCTATTTCCTCTGCAGTGGTCCAAGATCAGCCCCCTCCATTGCCAAAGGTCATTGGGATGGGAGCTGAATCCCTCCCATTCCTTTCTGAGTCTCTCTTTGCCCACTGCTGCCTCCAGGCTCTCGGACAGCATCTTCCACAGCCAAAACACTTCCAGGGCCCCACTCTGCCCAGTAAAGCCCCATACACCAAACTGGTCCCACTGGTTTGGGTGCTGGAGCAAAATGAAAGCTCCACCTCAATCTCCAGAGTCTTTATTCAACACCGAATCATAAAATAGCTCTTTACACACCTTGGGAAGAGGGTTAATTGTTGGGTTTGCCTGGAATTCTTTAAATACACATGGATTACACTCGGCAAATGTCAAAGCAACAACATCAAAGTGCATCTACAGGTGATAGTACCAACCAAAGTGCTAAAGACACAGTCTGCTGTCACCACCACCACCTTGTCCCTTGTCCCCACCGCTCTTCCCAGTGGATTTAGCAGCCAGGACCCTGTTTAGCATGACCAGGGGATGGGGAAAAGGGACGTTTGGTTCTCCACACTGGCACATGGCTGCAAAAAAGACTTAAAATAGACTTCAATTTGGGTAGAGTTAAAAAAATACCAACTCAGGAGGCAACTGCTGCCTTTGGGAATGCTGGAAAACCCCTGGAGCAGCTGCTGCCATGAGGTGCATTAGGGATATGATTGTGATTCCTGGATTTTACATATATATATCATATATATATATTTCTCTCCATCCTCTGATTATGATTATCTCTAAGCAAGAGAATCCAAAAGCCATCCCACACCATTGCACCCGTTTGGCCCCGGCCCCGACTGCCTCATCCCACCCCTTCACGGGGCTCGATCCTGAGGCTGGATCCAACAGTCCCAGTTTTCCCTCTGTCATCCCAGGGAGGATGTGCAGTAGCTTCTCCTTGGGCAGAAGGATTCGTTCCCCCCACCACAGGGGTTATTTTGCCTCCCATGGTGGGGAATGTTGTGCGTCAGCACCACTCGTGATGCTTTGGTTGCAACAAACCATCTCCAGTTGCTAAAACCTCCCCATTCCTTGTTCTTTTTCTCTTGGGTTTTAGTATTTTAAAGCATGTTGTGATTTGGCACCAATTCCCAAATCCTTTTACTCTTCCCAAATGCTTTTATTCCATCCAAACCTGCATGTTTTCAACCCAAAACTATGAAACCAAAGCATGGTTTGTGTTGGAAGGACCTTAAAGCTCCTCCAGTTCCAACCCCTGCCACGAACAGGGACGCCTTCCACTAGAGCAGAGTGCTCCAAGTCCCTGTGTCCAACCTGGCCTTGAACACTGCCAGGGATGGGGCAGCCACAGCTTCCATGAGGAATCAGCTCTTGGGGTGGGAGCTCCTCTAAGAGCCACCAGAACACATCCATCAACCACTTCAAGAGCCTTTATCAGCACTTCGTGGGGGGGGGGTTTGGTCTGGTTTAACCACATTTAGAGCCTTTTGGAGGATCCAAGCACACCGGGCATGGATGTTCCTTGGGTGGCAGCTGGAACCATGCCTCATGGCAAGACATGGGATATTTTCCCTGTCTTCTTTGCTTGACAAAGAGGTTTAAAACCTCTTTGGGGAGAGCCAATGTGAGGATTCTTCTTTCCTTCACGACCTTCCACCCCATGTCCCATAAAGGGATGGAGGCAACAGGTCCCTGGAGCATCCTTGCTCCTGGGGGCAAAACTCAACACTGCATTGAGAAAAACATGGATTTGGGATAAATTTGACCTCCAAGCTGGCTTTGCTGGTGTTGTTCCTCATGAGATCCCAGCACCCAAATTCAAGTGAAGGTTTTGCCATAAAATGGGAAATTTGGGGCAAACTCACTGGAAAAAGACTAAAATTCCACAAAACTGATCGTGTGGGAGTCAGAGTTGGCAGGAACCATCAGCTCCATCCATCCAACCTCCTTCAGACGTGGCCATCACCATGACCATGAACTAAAGCTTCTCACCACTGATGCTCAGCCCATGCTGGGTGGATGTGCCCTGGCTTTTGCTGGGGATTGTCATTGCAGAGGCACTGTGGGGCTTCTCTAGGGTCTAGTATGGGGTTGAGCTCCTGCTGCTGCGGTCTCTTCCTCACCAGCACCTGGATTTCAAGGCATTCCCAGGGGCTTTGGTAATTTCTCCATTGTATCCAGAGGAAATGGACTTGAAACCCCACGATGGATGTGGGGAATCCATTTGCAGCATTGCCAGAGCATCCCATGGGGTGGGAGAGGGGAAGCAGCAGGGAAAGGATCAATCTGACATTTCAGTGGAGGAAATGGGGAGCTGTTAATGACCTCGTTGCCATTAACAACATGGCTAATGAAGAGCTACCAGGAGAGATGCAGGGCTATGGTTACCACCAAGCATGTGTCACTGTGCCAGCCCCCATCATCCCAGCTGAGGAGGAGGAAGGGACCCATCCAAGTCTGAGCAGCATAGAATCACAGAATGGCGCTGTTGGAAGGGACCTTAAAGCTCCTCCAGCTCCAACCCTGCCATTACAGGGACACCTTCCATAGAGGAGGGGGCTCCAAGCCCTCTGTCCAGCCTGGCCTTCAACACTGCCAGGGATGTGGCAGCCACAGCTTCTCTGGGCACCCTGTGCCAGCGCCTCAGCACCCTCCCAGGGAACAGCTTCTGCCCAAGAGCTC